>VZTG01004267.1:46633-120436 GCA_013397845.1 Melanocharis versteri
AGGGGAAGGGGAAGGGGAAGGGGAAGGGGAAGGGAAACACTGGTTGTAAAAAGGATTTTTCTCTGTATCTAAGCAGGTATTCACATTTTGGGGCATGAAGGAGTGCATCATAGATTCACAGAATCTTGGAATGACTTGGTTTAGAAGGGATCGTAAGTATGATCTAGTTCAAGTCCCCTGCCATGCCCAGGGACACCTCCCACTAGATTAGGTTGCTTAAAGCCCCACCCAGCCTGGCCTTGAACACTTCGGGAATGGGGCATCACCCCCGGAAATGGGACATCACCCCTGTCATAGCAAAGAATTTCTTCCTAATGTTTAATCCAAATGGCTCTGTTTCATTTAAAACTGTCCTCTGTTGTCCTATTGCTATCAGTCCATGTAAAATAATCACGCTATTCCATTGGGACAGAGCTGTCCTATAGGAAAATACTGTGCATTTTACTGTCCTATATGGCAATTCTCTCTGCCCAATTAAGTGTGAGAAGTAAGTAGTTCCCACATCTGAACCCGTTCCTGCACATTCAGGTTATTCAGAATTGATCTACACACTGTATGACAAGCAGAGTGAGGCAGCTGTCCTCACGTACAAGCCAAGTCCCCAGTTCCCAGACCTAGGAAAGGCAATACCTGCTGTGCAAGCAGTCCTTCTGAGCAGATGTCATGCATCCTTGAATTCCTTGTGTTTTCTTAAACAAGGAGCAATAAAGCTTATCAGCNCCTGGTCTAGTGGTTTTGTTCCTTAGGCTGAATACCAGAAGCAATGTCATCTAGTCAATGAAGACATTGTTTGGCATTTTATGTAGAGATTTCACTGAATGATTCACCTTTCCAGTATAGCTGCAAGAAAATATTTAAATAAATTATACCATTAGAAAGAGAGGGCAGATGATTACCGTGTTTACTTCATACAACTTACAAAAGGAGAGTATGGCCAAAGCTGTAAATGGCTACTAGTCTTAAAAAATAAGACTTTATACTTCAAGGTGATGTAAGATTCAGAATTTTGGGCTCTTTTACATTTCAGATATTTTATAAACTGGTCCTAGAGAAACAGAGGAATACATTACGGAAAGATTTTATTTGTTTTGGGCAAGTATTAAATGAGCAGAGTGAGATTCATAAGCCTTCTCATAAAAAGTTTCTGTAAGAATAAATGTCTTAGATTTAAATATATCTTCCTATATCGCTCAACAAATCTTTGCAATGGAACCAGCTAGAAAAACCAAGCAAGGCAGCAGCTATTTCTCTGTAATTAAAATCTGCACACTGTGAAAATTACAGACCAGTAACAGTAATGAACAATTATGCAATGAGTTGCTGCTTTGCATAGCTGAGACACAGAGCTCATAAACCTTTTACTAAATCAGTTCATGAGTCAAAGAGAGTCCAGGTGACATTTTTCATAGCTAGGACTGTGTATGCACCAGCAGTGGAAAATCTAGACTGGCATGAGCTCAGATGTCTCAGAGCAATCTGCTTAAACTGAACAGAATGAAGTAAAAATGTTTTGATGGAGTGCTTTGATTCTACAAAGAAAACATTTAAATGGTTCAAGAAATCCTAATAATGTATTAACTACAATTTCCTAGATTAATAATTAGTTTTGACTGAGACCCCCAGATTTTAAGCTGTACAAACATAATTAAAGGGAAAAGTAACAGACTATTATTTATGCCACCAGTTCCATTGAACCAGTAAATCACCTTAGTAAACGAAGGCTCACTGAGAGGTGTTCAAGATCAGTCTGGCAGATTAGTTTCCCAGAACTAACAGTCACTTGTGGGTCAGTTAAAGGAATCATGATTTGACTAGGGAAAAAAGGAAGGGNTGGCTCTGTTTCATTTAAAACTGTCCTCTGTTGTCCTATTGCTATCAGTCCATGTAAAATAATCACGGTATTCCATTGGGACAGAGCTGTCCTATAGGAAAATGCTGTGCATTTTACTGTCCTATATGGCAATTCTCTCTGCCCAATTAAGTGTGAGAAGTAAGTAGTTCCCACATCTGAACCCGTTCCTGCACATTCAGGTTATTCAGAATTGATCTACACACTGTATGACAAGCAGAGTGAGGCAGCTGTCCTCACGTACAAGCCAAGTCCCCAGTTCCCAGACCTAGGAAAGGCAATACCTGCTGTGCAAGCAGTCCTTCTGAGCAGATGTCATGCATCCTTGAATTCCTTGTGTTTTCTTAAACAAGGAGCAATAAAGCTTATCAGCTCTTCCTTCCCTTGAACTCTCTGCCAAAGAAACACCATGTCATTGGCTTCAGGAAGCTATTTGCTGTAGTTTCTAAGTTTATAAGAAATATTGCATCAAAGAACACAATAAAGGACATCAGTTTGGAGGGGGTTTCTTTGGTGTGTTTGGAGGTTATTCTAGTAAGTTTGTTGGTTGGTTGGGGTTTTTTGTTTGTTTGGTTGTTTTGGGGTTTTTTTTATATATCTAGAAATGGAATGTTGATTTCCCTTATGGATTGATTTGGAGGCTACCTCAAGATGTTCTGCTTAGTGAGTTCTTGCTTTGATTTTTTTGTTTGTTTGTTTTGTGTTTTGTTTTTTTTTTTCGTGTGTAGCAGGTTAAGTAAAGACCAAGGGGTCTGATAAGGAACAGAATGAAATTCAGTAGAGGCATGGGTCACTCAATCTGAACTAAAACTGTATTGTTTAATACTCCCTCTTTAAAATAAAGATTTGATTTTTTGTTTAATTGAACCTTCTAAATTGAAATATGCACTGATGGCTTAAACAGTCTCAGTAATAAAATCATCTGTCTCAATAAACATAATTGCTGTTAACTTTGTGAATTTTATAGGACCATCGGTTTTATGTATTTGTATAAATATTTGTACATTCTTTACTGTGTATAAAATTTGAAAGTAATTTCTTTAGTGCTGTAAAAAAGCCTGAAGTAATTTGATTTTTTTATAACATGACTATCAAGTGCATATCCAAGCAATGATGTGTTACATACAAATATATCATGTTATACATGACTGTGTCGGAGGCAAAGCACTGTCAGGAATTCTAGACAAGCTGACTGATGGCAAAATAAAAAGGACACTTTTGTGCCAGATCAGCATTTCATGGATTTAAGGCAACATTTTTTTTCCCCCTTTCTTTTTAAGTAAAACTATATGAGACAAAAGAACAATGTACCCAGATTGATTGGGATTTCATTGGACACAGAATAGATATGAAAAAAATCTGTTTTTTCAAAAGAAATTACTTTTCAGTTGTCCAAAGGAAAATGATTTTTCATCTGAAATTCTATAACATTTGGTAGATAATTTTCAGTTTTCTGAAAAACCACATTCCGCACTAGACCAATTACTCAAATCTAAACACAAATTAGAGAAAAGGTTAACAGAAAACTAGCTGGGGAGAACCACTGCTGATGCCAGTTAATTGATACAGAAGTAGCTGATTTATGGTTTTATACTTTTTATGATTTATTCAAGTCTTAGAGATGGACATACAGACTTTTTAAAAGCAATTTTAAATTATCTCAAAATGCTATCAGTGTCAGTGAAATTCTCCACATAATATATTTCAGATTTCTGCCCTTTGTTCTTTCCTTTCTGGGACTGCCTGGACCTGAATTTCAGAAACTGAGATGTGAGTGCTTAGACTGTAGTTTCCCTGCATTCTCTTTCTTTTCCTTTTTTTTTTAAAAAAAAGGTGTAAAAACATCAGCCAGTTCCATCAGCACCTGCAACTGCAAACCATTCTGTGCTGTGGGCTTTTGTTAGTCTAATTGGGTTAAGTAATCTCTCACTCTGCCTTGACTTTCGCTTCCACAGAGCCTGAATGTAGGATCAGGGGCCTATAAGACCTAGGGATAAAGCTTTCAAAAAACCCCACTGAGTACCTCAGCTTTCTCTATGTCTATCATCACCAGGTCCTCTCCCCACTAAGCAGTGGACAGCAGTTCCCTCAACATTCCTTCGCCTACCAATGGATTTCTATAAGCTTGTCTTCCTGCCCTTGACATCTGTTCTAAGTGCTGACTCTCGCACTACTTTGGCTTTTGGATCTCCAGCCCAGCACATACAACCAGTGTCTCTTTGGTACTATTCAGGTGGCCAGTGCTTGCCTCCACCCATCCTTGCACCCCCTTTCTGCATCTGAGCTCAGTCAGGAGTTCCTTGTTTACCTGCCCTCGCCTTCTGCCTCACCTGATCAATTTCCTGCGTGTCCGAATGAATCCTTCTGTGTTTTGAGGACATTGTCCTTGGGAGTCAACCAGCTCTCTGGTGACTTTTTTTCAGAAAGGTCTCCTATGGGATCTCACCAAGCAGAGCGCTAATCAAGCTGGGATCCTCTCCAGAGGCTTGTGGTTGTAGATCTGCTGTTTTTCTTGCTCATTTTTCTCAGGATCTCAAACAGCGCTGTCTCATAGTAACTGGAGTCAAGGCTGCCCTCAATAGGCATTTCACCATCAATTCTTCTTTATTCATGTGAAATAAACCCAGCACAACTGCTCTTGTAGATTCCTGGCATCCAAAATTTGTTTTGGTACTCAGCAGAAACTTTGTATAAAATTCTTCTCTCAAAGTTGGCAAGCCGGATGAGTATGGGGAATGTGTGTGTGCATGTGTTTGTGTGCGTGTATGTTAGCTGTTTATTAATTATTCTTGCAAATGGTGCCCTACTTTTTTGTGAGCCACAAGACTTTGCTGTAGCTGATATTCTGGTATTAAGTTATTTGTATGATTGTCCTTCTTCCAATAAACGTTTGCTTTTCACAAAAGTTTTTTAAAAAGAGGAAAAAAGTAAAGTAATCATGAAATATAATTAATTTCTAATTTTTACACTATTTTCAACATCAATATCCAAAAAAAAATAAAGGATATTATTCTTGCACCTTTCCTCCTAGGCATAATTGTTTCAGATTGAATATGGGGAGGACACTTTGTATATTCTTTCTCATGTTTATTTTATTCATATTGAAATATGCATATAAATTTTTGACCTCTAGGTATAGAACTGTATTAGTCTAATTTAATTTTACAAAGCCTTCGCAATTTAGATGTTAGCAGTGCCTTACAAAATAAGACATTTTTGTACTCCTCAGCTATCAAAAGTAAGGTTTTTTTGACATACAGTTAATAGAAAAAAGGTAAAAATATACCTTCAAAATAAACATAAAGCACAAAACCCCCCAAAAAATCCTAGAATTTTCCTATTCTATTGATGCTGTTGAAAACAAAATAAAAATCTATGTTTTCCAGGTGTTTTTAAATTTATACTGCTTATAAGCTAAGGGGGAACTTTTAAAAGTGTGTCATTTGTACAAAGGTACCATTTTACAACTTCTTCCACTGAAACACTTAAGAATTTTGGTTGCAGTTAACAGTAAAATTAGACTCAGTGCCGTTTCTCTTCCTTTGGTTATAATGGTAGGAATCTTCTTTTCCTTCACTCGTTAGCAATAAAATTGCCACATTCAGGCTTTATTCAAGTAGAAAACATTGAATAATACGTAAGAAATCCTGAATAACATCTATGATTTAATCAGTTTGCTAATAAAACATGACAAGGTACATATTGAGTGTCCACTCCCCAGGAACTGGTTGGACATTAGATATTGCATGAGGATTGGACATAGATAATAAATCTTTTTGCTTTGCTTTATTTCTCCATGTAGCTTTGCTTTTCTTCATTAAACTGACCTTATGTTAATCCATGAGTTTTTGATTGTATTTTCTCTGCTGTCCTGCAGAGGAGAGGGAGTGAGAGAGATGCTCAGTGGGCACTTAGCAGCCAAAGTCAACCCATCACACCAAGAAGAAAAAAAAAAAAAGCAGTGTTTTAATAACCCCATGCATATAAAAGAGATCATCATGAAATTATTAAATTAATGTTGATAGGTTATGCATCTTAACACAAAATCACTTAGACATATATTTCGGTAAACATTTGTTAAATCTCTTCTTCAAAAATTACTCTGAAAGAGCTTTAGCAGTTTCCTATAACCTTAACAGTAGTGGTGGAGATCAATTAGGTGTTGGGTCAAGAAGACATTCATAATACTTCATCATAAAAAAAGGTGCCTTAAAATGAATTTAAAGAGTTTTTTGTTAAGATGGAGACAGGTGAAATTGCTTCAATTCTGACAGCATTTTCATGAATGACAGAGTTAATTTTTATGTTCTTCATATGTATAGATTTTAATATATATAATTTATAGAAAATTAATATGCACAGTTTACGTGCAATTAATACTTTCTGGGAAAATATTATTGTAAATCATTATGAAACCCATAGCAACAAGTGATAATAGGAAATACTAAACAGTAGTTAATTAGATTACAACTATTTGCAACAAAATAATATATAGATTTGGAATCAGAGTTCCTGTCTAGATGCACATTTTGTACAGTATGTATTCATTACCCCTTGTAAAAAGCTCTTACTAAACCATCAGAAAACTGCACCTATAAAAAAAGATTTTGTTAAACAAATATTCAACTATTCAATTGTGTGTCTAATCACATGATAGTCAATGAATTTCTTAGTGCAAACTTTTTATTTTCTCTCTTTTTTTATTCTATGTTTTTATTAGGTTAAAATGAGAAATATCTAATACTGTGGAATCCTTGTCTGTCCCATGCATGCTGTAATAAATATTTACATAGATTAATAATTTCTTCTAAGTCTCATGAGATTTTACCTCTGCTTCAGATATGCAAATGACTGTATAAGGAATCATCAGATCAATGTGCTTCCACCATTTCCTGAAAACATGCCTAATTTATCCCTCCTAATTCCTTTTCCTCAGTATGCACAAGATTTCAGTTAGCATTGCAATCCTATCATGGTATTCTGTGAAACAATCAAAATAAACTCTGGTTAGAATACGTTGCACTTCACACATCGAAATGCAGTTGAACTTGAGCATTTTCATAGAAAGGGAACAAAAAGCTGAAGGTAGTGACAAAGTCCCTAATTATTAAATGGTACAGGATTAGGCCACTAGCAGATTCTGCATGTTGGAGTTTATATGTTGTATTAAAACTTGTTAATGACTGAATTTTTAAAAGCCCAAAAACCATGAGAATAAAAAATATTCTAAGATTTCAGTCAATAGATTTTACTATTTGGTGCCAAAACATACACAAACAGTTATCTGTTCAGTTGACCAGCAACAAACTCCCCCACCTTTTAAGAGCTGAAGATACAGGCAAAACACATAAAATTCCTGTAAGTTTACTAGCTTCTTAGCGTGTTTAGATGGAAGCAATGCCCTGTCAGATACAACATAATATTAATACTATGTGACAAATTGTAATTCATTGCAACATGATGTGATGTGCTAATAAAATACAACTTGTAAATGTGTATTACCTATGGCAAACTAAGTCCTGTCAAAACTAATGAAAATTAAAATATTTGCCTGTCACTGATGAATAGGATTTATTTTTATGCTATTTCTTTCCGATGTATAAACACATTGGGGTACTGATAAGGTAAGTCTAAAAAATATTTCTGTCTAAAGAAGTGGAATTTAGAGAAAGATCAAAACAGCTTGGAGAAAGTTGGAATTTATGATAGGGAGGCAAAGGATGAAAATGTTGCACTTGGCTGGCTGAGGTCACATAAGACAAGGCATAACCTATACACCTGCAGTGAGATGCTATTGAGTTTCTCATATCATGCCTGAATACTGTCCTTAGAAACATTGTTGTCAAAAGAGATTCAGCTGAAATAAAATGTTGATTAACAGACATAGTGACATTTTCCCATGAGTAGAACCTGTGGCAGTTCTACATCTGGCTGGTATTTGGAAGATATTTCAGCTATTTTTCAAGTTCATCTCCAGTTGAAGATGACTAATGTGCTAACTATAAAGGACTGCTGGAAGCTAAGCCTCAGGGCTGCTTGAGAGCATAAACTTTAGCTCATAGTTAATCTGACCAGACTTCCAAGTAAGGAACAGGTATAGGAAATGGTTTCTGAATATTGTGTGCTTGGGAACATCAGCATGCATGCCAGCAAATCTGACTGCTAGAAGTCTTTGCCCACTTCCCAGAATTTAATTCTCTGGCATTCTCTTCTAAATCCTCTCAAACTTCATGCCTAAGCTCACACACATATTTGTGTATACACTTAAGCTGTTCCTTTTTCTGCTTGAGTTCAAGCCAGCATTGCTTTTCTATGTGCTTCATATCATGCTTGCTGTTTTATTTTCACTTTTGTAGCCAGTGAGATTCATTTTCCCTACTAAAACATCTTTAGTAAGGCATTCTTAATACAATTCTTGTGTCTAAAAGAATTACTAAAAATTAAGAATCACAGCAATGATCACTGCATACTTTCTACACATATGTAAGCAAATACACACACATATACACATGTACAAATATATACATACTTTAGTATCCATTATAACCATAACAACTTTACCAATCAAGGATCTCTTGTCTTCCAAAGGAGGGAACACAGTATCCAGAGATGACTTGATAACTCAGCAGCAGAGCTTTTTTAATGTAGGGAAGCTGAGTTGCAGATCCATATGCTGCTTGGGATCTTTGCCACAGTGTGGTTCATGAAAAGGACTGGTCTTCCCAGCAAAGGGCCAAAACAGCGCATGATTACATACACAAAGTGCATGATCTAGGCTGGAGGTGCCACGCCACTCATAATCAGGAAGGATATAAGTGTTAAACCTTCAGTTAAAACACTTGAATTTCCCACTTGATAGTTGAATCTGATCTTCCCTAGTGCAAAATTTGATCGGTTAAATCATAGATGGAGATCCAAATTATTGGAATGGGAAAATCTTTGATGTACTTCAAGTATTCCAGTCTTTGTCCTCTTTTTTCTCTGATGTTACAAGTAGGGTCTCAAAATTGATTTCACAAAATTCCTTTCTAAGCTTAATAATTGTGCATACATTTGAATTGCATTCTCAATTCTTTGTAGTTGTCAGGTGTATACTTTTGTGGAAGAGGTTTTTGACAGAAATTTTAAGCTCTATATCTATTAAAAAGCTGATTTTGACAAAAGGATATTATGTACCAAGTACACACATGCATAGTAAGTTATTTTTTGCTTTTTAGTCATAGAAGAGAGTGCTTCAGAGGTATTTGGAGAAAGACTAACTGCTCTTCTATTTACAACAGTTGAAGTAAGAAGCAATCTTGTGGTAATTAATATCTCTTCTTTGTGGTGACTGGCAACAGAACCCAAAGGAATGGCCTAAAGTTGTGCCAGGAAGGTTTAAGTTGGATATTAGAAGAAGGGTCTTCACCCCCGACAGTGGTTGGGCACTGGAACAGCTTCCCAGGGAAGTGGTCACAGCACCAAGCCTGAGACAGTTAGAGAAGCATTTGGACCATACTCTCTGGCACATGGTGTGACTCTTGGGGACGGTCCTATGCAGGGCCAGGTGTTTGACTCAATGGTCCTTGAGTGTCCCTTCCAACTTGGCTTATTCTATGATTCTGTGATCTATTTGAGTTTAAAGATTAAATGAGAGTACAGAGAATCAGAAACCAAACATCAGTACTGTGTCGTGGTAGTGAACAGAAGTTTGAACTTAACTGAAAGTTAAGGTAGGAGAATCATCAGATTAATTAAAGGCCAGATGAGCAACTCCTGATGAGCAAAACATTGGAGAGCTTGTCTAAGTAATCTTAAAGTAATTTATATTCAGATTAATGTTTAATTTATTCTTACACATGGCACAAAAGCATATTTTTCTTCAACTAACTCTGACCATTATCACCCTTAAAAGAGATGAACGCTGCAAGCTGGACTGAATCAGACCTGCAAGAGTATGAGACTGTCTAAATGTGTGAGCTTTTCTTCTAAGGAAATGTTTCAGAGAGCTCATCCCATGAGTGTGAACTTCCTTGTAACTACTAGTCAGTGTTACTAAAACGAACACTTTGACAAGTTTTAAATTATTTTGTCCTTAATCAGGAGGAGTCATCAGGAAATCAAGACAAGGTGAGCATGAAAATGTGTAAAATTTTCTGATATACTATCAAATTATTTGACTGTAATTAGGTTCTTATTCCTACTGAAATTATTTGTGTTTTAATATTAGAATTACAATGGAACAATTGTGTTAATGTTCATGGTTATTGATCTTCACTTCACTGGAACAGCTATGGTAAGAAACTTATGAAAATGCATCATATCCAAAAATACAAACTAAATCTCTATTAAACTGAAAATTAAATTTCCATTCATAGCATCACAACAGATTATTACTTATAATCTTTGCATATAAACTTCCTAGAGTTATATCCTGGCAGAATAAAACTTAGAGTGGAGAAAATATCCTAGAGCCAAGTAATAATCTGATACAAATTGAGATGTACAATGGAAAGTCTAGTAGAATTTTAACTATTATGACATTAATAACATCACAGAAAAGTATTTATTTACCTGATTAAAAATTACAAGTGCAGTGTTTAGAAAATTTACAAGTTACGGACAAAGAGGGTTTGGTTTGGGATTTGTTTTGTTGTGGGTTTTTTTTTTGTTGTTGTTTGTTTGTTTGTTTTAAATAAAGTCTCCCTAGTGAATTGAAAATATTTTTCTATTCTGCAGTAGACATCTTGTTACCTGTAGATTTCTAATTGGAAATAAAAGAGCCTTTATATGCACTACAAGAATATTTATTCCTATCAATCTGTTGGGAAAAAAGACAGTTGTTATGAATGTGTAATCCCTAAATCTGTTAAATTGTGATCAGTTTCATTATGTGCAACTGATTCATCCCCCAAAAAATTAAGCGATATAACTTCTTTACATTTCTAATATACCAAGATTGAAATATTTATTTACCATCACCATTTAGTGCAGACTGTAATATATCAATGCACAACATTTCTAATTCTTTTACCTTGCACTCCTGGTTTTGGCTGGGATAGAGTTAATTTTTGTCTTAGTTCTTGACTGGTGTTAAACTACAATTACCCTTTCACAGAACTTACTTTATTTTGTAATTAGTTAGCTAAGTCTGGTGAAGAAGAAAAATGAGACATCTATAAAAATAAGTGGGAGCATTTTTTTAGGATAACTGGAGAAATAAAATATACTGAAATAGAACTATGGTGAGATTTTCCACTATAAATAAGGGCTTTTTGCAACATAACCATAGAAGGCAGAAAATAAAGCCAAAAAAAAATTCAAGAAAAGATAGTTTTTAATAGGATGAAGAAGTGAAAATGAGATTATTCAGTACGTACTTCAGTCTTTTCCTTAAATGACTAGAAAAGACGCTTGGGAGGCAGTGCAAGACTTTTACTATAATTTATAAGCAGCATATTTTGAATATAACTGTAGTACCTATTACAATATGAAGAGAAGTGCTACCTTTAAAAAGAAAATGCACATCAGATTCACATTTTGTAATTTATCTACGGACTCCCTCCTAGCTACATCTCTTATGAACAAAGGTTTGTTAGTTCAATTTCTTCCTTTCTTTGCAAACAGGATCTAGTACTTCCAACTTTCACTTGGAATTCCACAGATGGGCTTAACTTGCCACTTCTGCCACAGATTTCCAATGTAATGTAACACAAGACGACTGGAAGGAGTGACCTGAAAGTGACACCTCTCTGTTTCGTGGAAGAAATGCGGTTCCTTGTTCTACTGCTGTGCATGAGGGGTAGAAAACATTGTCTTCTCCTCGTTCCAATGGGATTTGGGGGCCAAGACACACCGCTTAGAGGAGGACTCAACCTTCATGCTGCTAAAATTGAGATGAATCCTTGCTTGTCTCATAGTGTCATAGACAAGGTCACTCTCAGAACCAAGAAAATATATGTGAGATAGTATATCAGGAAACACTTCTGATGTTTGCAAGCAAAACTGAAAGATAATGATCTTTAATAATATTCTTTATAAAGGAAGACTTTTCACAATGCAAGAAATCTTTAGGCAAAATAAAGGATGGAAGGCCTTACTTTGTGGGCCAGGATCTAAAAATGAGAAAGGCTCAGATTTCCTCTTCCAGATAATTTTATTTTCTTTGATTTTTGTTTTTTTTTGTTTGTTGTTTTTTTTTTAATGTAGAGACAGTTCTAGGTCAGAGGGGCCATAGCAAGTCTTATTAGACAGCTTGCATTTAAATACCTTAACATAACAGAGAGCCAGTTTAAAACTGTAAATTCCCTCCTTTCAAGTTTATATTCAAGTGAAATTAATATTTGTGAAATGAAAAACAGTGATTGTCTTAAATCTATAGAACTGTTTAAATACTATTATATTTTGTTCTAAAAATTATTAAAGAAAATTAAGCATACATGTGACTAACCAGTGTCAATAGCATGCAAAGTTTAATTATCTCACCCTGGAGTACATTTAATGTCAAATTCAATTAACAATGCCATCTGAAAAATGCTTTCATAATGAATTTCAAACAATTGACTGATCTTTTAATAATAGTTGATGGTTAAAAATTCCAAAGGCCAGTGGGAAAACACTGCCTTTTAATGAGGAAAATTGCAGCAACATTGCTGAATTTGGTAGTGCTATTTTTTTCTTTGAATGGTCTTCTACAACAAAATAATAAATATATAAATATTTATTTTAAATAATAAATTTGAGCAGAACCTTAGAACAATCAGACACAAGTCAAGGCATCTTTGCCTAAGAAAGCCAGAAAATGAAGGTAGTCTGCTGAAAGTGTCATACTAAGAAAAAGTAGGTTTCTAAGTTTTGACTGATTTCAGAAGACAGTTATTTAAATATTGCTGAATCTATTAGAAGTGTATTGGACTGTTTTTGAAGTAGAAACTCTTCAGAAAAACCTAGAGAAAAAGATGAACAAATTCTAGTGAATTTAATTCCAAGAAAAAAGAAAATCATACATGAACTATGGATGCGATTGAAAAGAAGCTAAAAGCGGGGCAGCTTTAGGGTTGCTTTGGAAGAAACACCTTTATAACAATTTGCTCCCTCATAGCTTTTACTGCTGAGCAGATGTCACAGGGTATGAAATATCCCTTTGTTCAGTTTGGGTAAGCTGTCCCCACAGTGTCCCTTCCCATCCTCTACTCCACCCCCAGCCTCTCTTTGTTGGGGAGGGGCTGTTGGAGACACAGCCTTGGTGCTCTGTGAGTACAGCTCAGCACTAGCTAAGACACTGTTGTGTTATCAACACTCTTCTACCTACAAATACAAAAGAACAGTACTATAAGTATTGCAGTCCTTGGTTTTGGTTAGCTTGGAACCTAAATAGCAGCCTACAAAAAGTTTCCCTGTTTTTTGCATCCCTAGAACGTCATATTATCTCACAGCAATTATATACTGTGTATAGTTCTAAAATGTTTTACAGTTCTGGCATGAAAATTGCTATATGCCCATTATTATTACAAAAGAGGAAATAATATGTTATAACGATTTAAATTCAAGGAAGGGAACTGGGCACTTGTGAGTTCTTATAAAAAATCTTCTTAGGATAATTTTATCATAGCTATTGTTTAATGTATCATATGCCATAGCTTGGAAATGTGAAGTGATACCATAATAAATTGCAAATCCATGCAAATTCTACCTTTTACTAAGTGGTTACTTCCCCCTCAAATCTGAAATATGACTAGATAATATAAAGGAAATGCTGATATCCTTTAACTACAGGCTGGGAGCAAAATCATTGAGGATTTGAGGACAACAATCACAAGGAACATGATCCATATGCTTTTTTTTAATCCTCAGGAATGTGTTTGTATAGCAAGGCTAATAATTTGATTTGTGTTGTATTTAAAATCAAAGAAGATGACCTTGAAGAATTTGGACTCAAGTGAGACGTAAAGCTAAGATGAACAGTCTGTTATAGTCTTGCAACAAATCCTGAACAGTGCTTTATTCTCTAATCCATTGTTATTCTCCTTGGATTCACCTCTACTTTAGTTAAAATCTAACCAAACAAAAAAAGATCCAGCCACAAAACAAATAAAAAAACCCAGACATGAAACTATGAGAACAATCCTATAAATTTCTTGTTAAGAATAACTAGAAGACCTCAGAACTGTGAAAACCACTTTCATTAGAATTTGCATTTGATGAACTTAATGCATAGCCCGTTCCTTTTTCGCATGCACTGCACATAGTACAGCAGTGATGAATATTGAGAAGGAGAGATATTATTTACCATTATAAAATGTCATGTCTTTTCCTGCCAAAACTCTTTGCCCATCTTTAAAGTAATTAGTTTTGTCACAACTACTCAGAAGTCATTAATAGAAAATTCTGTCTGATTAAGCACGTCCAGGGCCAAGACTCACAAATAGTGATTCCTCTGGTTTACTGGATTCCCAGAGTAAATGTTTATCTGATACTGAGCCAAACTGCCTACATCCTTTGTATTATGTTATTAAAGATTACTTTTGCTCTTGATCACACAATTTCACTGCCCATATAAGAAATGGGAGAAAAGGCTTAAATACCTATTACTTACCTGTGGGGACTAAGGTCTGAATTAATTTAGCCATTGTTCAAGAGACAGCATTTCAAATAGCTTTTGTATTTCCTTGTTGGTAGGGGAGAGAAACTTGAAAAATTACCACAAAACCTGTTTTTTTTAAAAAAGAGCTCCAACTCCACACAATAAACTGAGAGCGTGTAGCCTCTGTTGACTATTTTCTTTCTTCTCCATCTACCGATTTCATATATTCCATTGACAAGCCTACAGAGAAATACTGGTTACACTGCATTGCTCACATTTTGAAAACATCTGCAAATTAGCCGCTGCCAACGTTATGAATGTGTAAGAATACTCTGCATTCAAAGAAAGGGGCAAGACAAACAAGGAAACAAACTTCTGCGATGGGAACCCGAAGTTTAATTCTAAGAAATTAATTTTCTTCTGAAAATCATATCACTAATTAAATTGCTTCTTTCAACAAATTATTTTCTAGATTTTTCTACAAAGGCACATGAGTTCATGAAGAGATAAACTGGAAAACTGTCTACATGACTGTGTGTGTGTTGTGGAACTGTTTGCTGATTAAGAAGAAATTAAGACTTTTATATTCAAAAGTTGCTTTCAGTCAGACAAAGAACATCATGAATAATTCTTACATTATGGAGGTGGTGTTTCTAAGTATTCTTAATTGTGTTCTGTGATGCCTTAACTATAGGAAAATATACCAATCAAATTCTATATGCACTGTTATGAATCACTTAATATTTTTAGTGTAAATATTTGTTAACACCGTTTTTTTTTCTGTTGTGAGTTTATAAGGTTCCATCTTAGTATTACAGATCATGAATTAGTAATGCCTACTTTCTATTAAACAAAGGAGCCATATAAATTGCCTTTATTACTGTGAATAACATAAAAGAGTAAGGGAAGCTATATAGTGAAAATCATGCTGAAGAGAACACTTTTAAAATGACACTGGCATTGCAGCAATGGAAGCACACTGGGATTTGGATTAATATTCTAAAAGTTAGAGAACACAGGTGGAAAATAACATTTTGAAAGATTTCTACTCCCATTAGACCTGTAAATTTTAAGAAGGTTTGAGAAGTTTTTGTACGTTTGGATACGCAAAATGTTTAAGACTATTTCCCTTGACAGTTTTGCTCACAGCTACAAGAACATGGAAAAAAAGTCATTCACATGGTAGCAGTGATGCAACCTAGGAATAAAACAAAACTCTCTCTTTCTGTCTTTCAGCTTCTTGTCAGACTGAAACACAATTTTTATACTACCTTTTACTAATTTTTTTTTCATAAATCTCCCGAGACTTAGTTCATATCAATTTTCATTAAAGTGATAGCTGTTTTGTAAGAGTAACATGGAAATGTTAATAAAAATAACTTGAAGATGATGTAAATCAGGGCATTTTATAGAGAATATTCCACATATAGAGTGAAACCTAGTCCCTCTTGAAGCAAATTATTAAGTATCATACTTTTGATAACATAAATATGCACATTTATATTGCTGTCAGCAAAAAAAAAATTAAGTTATTTACAACAACAAAAAAATGGTCTTTCATGTTAGTTTTTGAACACTTGAGGAATATTTCATTTCCTGAATACTGTCTCTGTCAGCATTCTGGAAGTGAAAGAGTCAGAGAGGCATTGCTTCATCATCCAACCAGATGTGTCTTTCTCTTCTGAACTTAGTTTTGTGAAGTGTATAAAAGCAAATAATAGAATCGATTACTCAGCTCCATAATGAATATTCATTGTGCATTGTTTGATTGCAGCCCCTGGCAGGAAGAAATAAAAATAGTACAGAGGCCTTCGGAGGATATATTTTCGCTCATTTCCATACTTCTCCTTTGACATCCTGTACTAGTTTCACTACTGTTTCAGAGAGTGAGAAAATTATTGGTGTTTAGATATAGAATCTCACTCAAAATCTGTTGTGAGCTACTAATGTGGTTTCAGTTTAACAGCTTCAAAAATGGGCTTTCTATGCTTTAGTTCATTTTATGAAAAAGTAAAACGCAAGACAAATATTCGAAGTGGCATTCAGTACTATTACACTAAATAATGAGAGGTTATTATAGTTGTATTGAACAATTAAATTACTAAATATAATGTATAAATAAATAAATAATATAAATAAATATTATATATAAATACATAAATAAATTTCTAAATTTTACACTTAATCATCATGTGATCCCAGGGTAAAAAACAGTGCATGTTTTTTTCTTTTCTTGCCTTTATGGAAGTCCATTTTGGGACTTAACATTAAGACAATAAAATCCATGTTTCCACATGTGCAGGTAAGCTACCTGTTTAAGCTCCCATCATAGTCAACAGATATTTTAACACTATACCGTGCCTTAATTATGCCTCCCCTTAGGGGAGAATTCCCCGAGCCCTTGCCTGGGCTCTGCAGACGAACGGAACCTTTCCACACATTTGTTCTCAGACAGTTGTTTATTAAGTCTTATCAAAGAAGGGATGAGCCACAGCGTGACTCCCCTTAGGAAACGTGAAGGAAAAGCCGAATTATCCAGATAACACCGTTCTTTTAAAGGTAAATTACCCAATGAAAGCCCGAAACGAAAGATATTTTTACTTTTTTACCAATGTTCAATAAGTCTTTCTGTCACATGAAAGGAACGGCGGCATTTTTCACCCAATCCTCTCAATCCACTTTTGCCGCAAACATGGAGTAAAGAAAGAAGAAAGAAGAAGGCTCAGAAAACAACAACAATGCTCCATTTTGGAGGTTTTGCTTCTTATCTATTTACTATATTAACAAACCCAACACCTCTAAATTTTCACCCTGTGACAATTTTATATAATGTTCTATCACCTAATTCACACCAGTGTAGATTCTACTTCTTCCCAGAGGGTAGGTAATTTTCTCCATAGACGAAGGTCAAAGATGGGGTTGTTTAGAGGGGTAGAACTCTTCAAAACAGGCAGAGAAATATTCTCTGCACTTTAGACTCCATCAATATTTAGTTGGGTAGTCAATGTGACTTAGACTTACTCAGCTTGTCTCTGGCACAGCATAGGTGAAGGTTAACCTCCATAGTAAATTGAATTAACTTTATGAGCTGTCATTTAGGGGTGATGAACATCTGCATCTCCCACTGTATCTCATGCTTTCTTATATTTAGGCAGTATTGTAATCAGAACCAGAATATCTTAGTGCTCTTAGGCTAAGATATTCTTATTTCAAAGTATAGTACTCAGAACAATATAGAAATTGTGGAGATTGACACCAAAAGTGTGGAGATTGACAACAAATAGATATTTGTGATATCAGAGGAGATTAATCTCTCTTGAGGAAAATAGGGAATCAGTCTTAAGATTGCCTTTATCTATAGACAGCCTCTAGGCCATGAGATTGCTGGTGTGTGTCCTGATAGCAATAGTTCACCGTCCTTTGGAACCAGCAAGGCACAAAACATAGATATAATATAGCAAATTCCATCATTTTCTAGAAAATTCTTTAAGACAACTTTAAGTCATTGTGGGTTTTTCTGCCTATTTTCTGCCCCTTCTCATAAGTAAACCTGGGGAATCAGTTTTCTCTGTTATTGCATTTCAACTTGTACGTCCAAGAGATGTCGTTATTTGTGATTGTTGTGATTATTTAATTTCTGATGGGCAATCAGTAATTTTGTAAAAAAATTTATTTTTCATTCCAGAGGATTCTTTACATTGTTCAGCTAGTTAAATGTAAACATGGAGAGATTGGTAAAAAAGTAGATTGTGCAGTATCAGACCTTATCAGTCCTGCAATTCATTGTATCCCAGAGGGCCCCGATTCTGTGTTATTTTACTCTTACTGGAGTCCTGTTACTTCTTTAGGATAAATGTAAAATATTCCTAATCAGATCTGGAAATCTGTCAAACTCATTTTGAAAAAACAATTTGCATCTGCAGAAGGAAAAATAAAACCAGGCGAGGAAATCATCCAAGCATTTAAGATGAAAAGAAATATATTGAAATTAGTTTGCTCCTCAACTGCAACAATACAGATATTAAATAGTACCATAATCTAAAACAAATATAATGTATTTTACTATTAAATAGGATACAAAACGTCTTAACCCATTGGCTCAAGGCTTTCCAGTAAGCTGCTAACAGTATACAATTATTTGTATACTTTCCTCTCTACATCCTTACCTATATTTTTCAAACGAAGGCAAGAAAAATGGAGCCTGTACTTTTATATTTTATCTTGAGTGACTAACACCTTTCTCAGTGATCTAAAAATGTTCTAGTACTGCTAGGTACCCCATACGCTTTCTGCTTCAGTAGCTTGATTTGTGTCTCAGGGTCATAGAATTGTTACGAGTCTATCTTTTAGTTCCTTGGTTGTCTTTTTTTCGGTTGACGAAAAACGACATGAGCTCACAATGTGCACTTGCAGCCCAGAAAGCCAACTGTGTTCTGAGCTGCATCAACAGGAATGTGGCCAACAGGTCAAGGGAGGTGATTCTGCCCCTCTACTCTGCTTTCGTGACACCTCACCTGGAGTGCTGCATCCAGCTCTGGTGTCCCCAGCATAAGAAGGACATGATACTGCTGGAGCAAGTCCAGAGGAGGTCCACAAAGCTGATAAGGTGACGAGAGCAGCTATGCTATTAAGACAGGCTGAAAAAGTTGGGGCTGTTCAGCCTGAAGAAGAGAAGACTGTGAGGAGATCTCACAGCACCTTCCAGTATCCGAAGAGGGTGCACAGGGGAGCCGGAGAAAGACTCTTCGTCAGGAACTGTAGTGTTAGGATAAGGGACAATGACTTCAAACTGAAAGATAGTACAGTCAGATTAGATGTTAGGATGAAATTTTTTACTGTGGGGGTGGTGAGGCACTGGAACAGGTTGCCCAGAGAAGTCATGTACACCCCAACCCTGACAGTGTTCATGGCTGGGCTGGATGGGTCTTTGAGCAACCTTGTCTGGTGGAAGGTGTCCCTGCTCATGGCACGGGTACTGGAGCTAAATGATCTTTAAGGTCCCTTCCAACCCAAGCCATTCTATGATTCTATGATTGTACTTAATCTGTCTGAATGGAGTGTGTGTCAGTCTGATTAATATCTGCAGTTTCATAAAAAGTAAAATAACTATTTGGAAGATTTGTAACTTCTATTCTAAAGAAAGTTCTCAAAATTAGGCAAAATATTTCCTTTTGTATAAAAGATTAAACCAGTTGAGGCTGCACTGATATGTTCTTATGAGAGCTAGTCATGGGACATTATCTTAAACAAGAAATACTGTGATTCAAAAGATCTATACCCTCTAGATACATATTTTTAGTAATATGAGTCTACTGTATATGACAGTGACACTTACGTGTGCTGTAATTAATTACTATTGCTCAAAGCAGTGAAATTACTTCACATGTTCAGGAAATAGAATATTGAAGTAGTAAACTGTCTTAATTTTCATCCAGGACCAGGTTTAACATGTTGATTTTGAGAGAATGAATTACTATATGAATAAACAGTTACTCAATTGATAACCTTTCCCTTTATTAGCAAGAACAAAATTAGCATTGTAAAATTCATGCCACTCATCACAGTTTCTTTCAATAATATTTTAGGATGAAAACATTGAAAGAAAGGGCAGACAGGGAGACCCTAGGCTACTGACCTGTCTGCCTCACCACTGTGCCTGAGAAGATCACGGAAAAGATCCCCCTAGAAGCTGTGCTAAGGCTTACAGAGAACAGGGAGGTGATTCAGGACAGCCGACACGGCCTCACCAGGTGCAAGTCCTGTCTGACCAACTTAGTGGCCTTCTTTGAAGCAGTGACTGCTTCAACGGACAAGGGAAAGCTTACAGATGTCATTAGCAAGAATGAAATTTGTCTAAATGGACATTTAGCTTAGTCAGGTGAAGTCACAGGTAATTGGAAAAGAGGAAACATTGAATTTTATGATGATTAAAAAAAATACAAGGGGTTTTCTGGGGAGAGGTGTTAGTACTTCTATATTTTTTCTAAGTGAAAATCTATAGAATTGTGTTAAAATGTTAGAATATGTTATAGAAATATATTGTAAAACACATTCACAATTTTTCTCTTTTTTTTTTTTTTGTTTGCTTTGCCTTGATTAGATTTTTTTTAAAGTGTTTCAAATGTGGAAAATTTTTTAGCAGAAATAGTATTTGTTCATTAATGGACCTTATTTCTCCCACCTAGATTTACTCACAATTTATTTTTCTGACAGCTACACAAAGTGCTTTTTATTGTTTAGAAAACCTCATTAAGACAAATAAATTATTTTGGCACACGCTCGAACAGTAGATAAAAATAAAATTTGCGATCTTTGCTACAGTATCCGGGTCTGAATATTGTGGGTTTTTTTGCCACCTAAGTTTTTGCACTAGAACTATTCACATTCTACTAGAACATTACTTTTCCAAGACAAAAGTATACACCGATATATTCACATCTCAGAGACAAGGAGATTGAGTTTCTATCTGTGACCATTGTTACATGTCAGTGAATGAATTAAACAGGTGAGCATGGAACAATGAAAACTAACCGTATCCTGGGAAGCTAACTGGGGATATGCATACTACTAAAAGTTAAAAGATTAATAGCCTTACTGTGTTCTGATAATCATTGAAAATGTTTAGCTAATGACTCGAAAGACTTTAAGGAAGTTACTGTCTCTTTAAATTGAGTGCAATTTTTTGAAGGAGTAGGAAGTAATAAATACTAGCAAGAGAACACAAAGACCAGAAACAATACAGGGATGATGTGCAAAGCTAGTGTCAAGATCCGATTACTAAGGTTCTTAGAAATGCCCCTGCCTGGGGCAAACAAGACCACATGCCAGTGACAATAGTATGGGTTTTATTTGATAGTAAATATAGGAAAGAGAGAGAGAGAAAAAAAGAAAGAAATAGGAAATAGGTGGGGGGGACAGAAAGAGAGTAACAGGAACAGAATAAGGAAAATATCACCACTCCATGGATCCCAACGATGTTCTGCTGATCCTCTCCAGCTGGTCNTTCCACCCCAAATCAAGCTAACGATGATTCTTAGCATGGCTGCTGGGTTTGGCTCACATTATTTTCCTTGTTTACTTGTTTGTTTCAGGTAATTGAAGAATGGGTTTTCCCTTTATCTAATCTCGGCAGTTTGACTTTCAGTCCAAAGTCCCGGTCAGGTATCTTCAGAGAGGCTTCTTTGATTGTAGCTTCTTTACACAGTTTTTGTTATAATGAGCAAAACTTTATATCAATGTTTGAGGCATGAACTATTTCAGTCTCTGACAGATAGTTTAATAATTAAGACTTAAATTTACAAGCAATAAGGTGAATCTTGTATTGTATCTTCTATGAGCTCTGGGACAAATTATTCCGCACAGTGCTCATCTCAGCAAATGTTATCTGTAGTCATAATCAATACAGGGAAAGAGGTGCTGAGCTTATCAGAATGCTTGAGCAGATGTTTATGTTCCCTAGATGTATCCATTTGGCTGTAGAAACCACCTTATGACTGGTGATGGCTAGATAAAGCAGCTTGGTGTCCCTCCCAGAAAGCAGTTACAGTACTAAGTGTAGCAGATAAAAAGACAGGTTAGGATAGTAGGCAATCAGAGTTCAGACAATTGATTAAATATAGCGTTATAGGCACTTAGACTTAAGACCTGGAGTGCACCAGACATCAGGCTGCACAGTCTGAGTAGTATAGCTAATGCTTCTAAGACCCCAGGCATAAAATTGGAATATCCAGCAGTTTGGTATTCCATGGGGGAGAGGAAAAGAATCAGTAAGCACACAGCGGTAAGCAGAATTAGTGACAGTAAATCCTACTTAGTGTCAATAGAGTAAGAATCGTAGACAAAAAATTTGTCTAAAAGAGGATGGAAGAAAATATAAATGCAAGGATTGGGATGTTGATCTTAATCCTTACCAGAATGACTGGTAAAAAGGAGCAGAATTATCATTAAATGAATCTATTGAACAATAAGTAACTCTCATCAGTGCAAGCAGCTAATTATATAATTTGTACCAAAAAAATAAAAAAAAGACTGCAACTTTGAATTTTCCAACTTTTCTTTTTTTTTTTTTTTCTCCCAGGGATAGCTCTAGAAAGCCATTAATAAGTTTTTGCTTGCATAAGCTGCCTAAGAAACAAAATGTCTGACCTGCAAAACATGCCTAACATTTACAAATGGCTGCAACCTGATTCAAAACATGAAAAGTTAAAAAGTGTTGGGTTTGTTTAGTGGAACTGAAATCCCACAGGATTGCACTGAGTTTCCAGATTTCTCCAGCTGTTCTTTAATGAATTGCTTCCTTACAAAGTTTCTGTAAACCAGCACATTAGCTCAGTGAGCTCTGTGAGTTAGCAAGGGGAGCATCGGACAGTAGTTTCTAGAGCTGCTAATAGAACATAGTTGCTTCCAGGAAAACTATTTCTACCTTTTTGGGATGTCAATAGTCCAATGAGCCTGGCAATGAGGTGAACAGCTACATTGGAAGGGAGTTGCTCTAGCCATCCGGAAAGCTTGGGAGATGCTTAGTCAAATCTAGAGACCAGGAGAAAAAAGAGCCAGTGGCTAAAGAAACCTTGAAACTTTCACCTGTGAAATGCATTTAACTCCATATTGGCCTGCAAACCTGGTCAAGCTGGTGCCCTGACGCCTGGATATGCTGCTGTCTGCCTCCCTGGGACCTCTGCTGCTTTGCTCACCAATGTTGTGGTCTTTTTGGCTGGTTCATAGGAAGAACAGCTGTGGTGTGCACGGGACTGGAGACACAAACAACTCAGCAGATGGGGAGCAGCAGAAATTTGTAAAATGAGTTGTAGGAGCCTGGGAAAATCGCTCTAAATTTATTTGGAAGACTTAGGAAATTGAATGATTTGCCTCCTTGATTTCTGTATGAAATATTGATATGATTTAGTATTTCCCTGAAATATTGCATTTCTGTCAATGTTTTTTAACCAGCTCTAATCTCACGACCTATCCAAAGAAGTTAAACATTTTTGCTTGTTCCACATAAGTGGACAACAGAGTAGCTCATATTTAATATTATTATGCGTTTTTAATTTACACTTTTAATTTAAAGAGTCAATTTAGTCTTGCAAGAAAAACAAACTAAAAAAATGCCATGAAATGTCATATAATTTGGGGCTGTAATATCCAACTGAGAAATCCAACCCAGCTGTTAAGACTGTCAGCATCCATTCTCTTGACCTTTTAGTCCTGAACCCATGTCTTTTTCCTTGACTCTGGAGGTTTCGAGGCCTGGAAGGAAGTTTTTTCTTTCAATTATAAAATATCACTCTCTAGCTTTGGGGCTAAATTGAAAATCTACTTGTCTGATTTAACACTTAAAAATGTTATTGTTTTTTTTTATTACTACTGACTAAAGTATTTGCTGCTCACTTGGAGGTGGAAAATAGCTGCCCAACTATGGAACCTGGATTGATTTTCGTTCATTAACTTTGAAAGGACATAAACATCCTGAACAATGTATTCATTCAAAATTTATCATTTCTCCTTATGTTTTAATCATGCCTTAGGAACTGATCTTATTCTTCAAGAAAGTCAGAAATAAGATAATGAATTAGAACTCCAGTGAAAAAAATGCATTGAAACTGCTTTTCAGCAGATTATTTAGCCCTACTACAATGAAAACTTTTTAAGGATTTACACTTAGACACAACATGTGCATATGTACATGCACACATATATGTGTATGTGTATGGAAAAATGAAATCCAGCTTCATAATTTCTATTTGCTGTGATTAGCATGGACTGTAATTTACAATAATTTTATGTACACACACACACATATATAGATATGATATTAATTTTGAATTTATCTTACAAAATATTTTTTTCAAATCCTCATATGGGGAATTCACACAATTGTTTTTCTGATAAAATTAGAAGCTGAAAAAATGTGTAGGGAAATACATCCATTATCATACATACATGTCCTACAAAACATTTTACTATTTATCAACAGATATCAGAATGCAACCACAATTTTCTGAATTCCTAAAATGATTGGTTTTGCATCTGTCATGTGACTTGCATCAGTAGAGAAAGTACCAAATACAGCAGACAACAAGTAATGAAGTATTTCAGGTACTTACTGGAGGATGGGGAGTTCAACAGAGTGAAAAACGACCAAACACTTGGTCTTCCCACATCTTAGGGCTGCCTTAACCCTTAGAATCTTTGGCACCCTGTTAGGTCTTTCTCTTGTTGACCGTAAACTAACTTCTCTTCAGGGAATTGATATTTTTTTCAAAAAAAAGAAAAAAAAAGAAAGAAAAGGAAAAAAAAAACCAACCCAAAACCAAAGCAAAACAAAGCCCAGCAAACGTTTTTTTTTTTTTTTTTTTGGTTGCAAGTTGTTTAATCAGAATTATTATTTGGTTAGGTAGCTGAGCAAACAGGGTTGAAGGAGTCAGATCCATCCACACTTGTACTGTGGAGTTTTATGAAAGTCTCTAGAGATGGAAACATTACCTGCTTTGCAGTTATGTAGAATAGAAAACAGGAAACTAAAGAATATAGGGAACATCTATACATATTAAACAAAACCACTCATAGGAAGTTCATGCTGTTTCTTCATATCTACAACACACTTAAGTGCTTTTTCAGCTACAGCTCACAAAGAAACTGTCTGCATGCTGAATCATACAACAATGTCCAATGAGATCATTGTTAAATCATTCTAGATTTCAACTATAGTTTGATGTCTTATCACATAGAAAGAACAATTTTGTGAAAGTAATTGATTGATTCAGAAACCCAGAATTTCTTTTTCAGGATGCTAGAATGGTCACAGATACAAATCACTTTTGGAAAGCGATTAGACAAATCTTGGGTGGAAGCTGAATTCAATCATTCTTATGTAATACAGGTATGAAAACCTCTTAGAGTAAAGCTGCCAAAGGCTGGGGGAGAGAGGGAAATTACAACAACAGAGCAGTGAAGATTTGTTCTACTCTTTTGGCTTCTTGTTTGCAAGTACAGCTTAACTGTGCTAGAAAAAGAGCTTCAGGATTATTTTAACTGGAAGCTTTGCCTTTACACTCTAGTGGTAACAATGTACTGAGAAATGATCAGCCTGGAGGAACTCCCTTTATGTTGATGGTAGTGAGGCATTCAGAAATACCAATCGCCCATCTGAAATTTTTATGGTTTAGTTTTTCAACATTTCTTATCTGTGCCAGAGTATATGGCTCATTTGACAAAGATGAGAGGTAGAGATTACTTGACCTGAGCTGTGCTCAGGCATTAGCATTGTTTTGACAACTCTGCAGAAGACCTTACAACACATAAAAGCTCTAAAATATATTGGCAACTGAAGAGAAAAGGTGCTATGACCTGTCAGCAGATGATGGCTCCTAACCCATTCTACTAAATCCTGTAGCTCAACAACTGACAGTTGAAGCCTTCTGTTGATTTTTATGAAAAATGTTGCAATTGTATTTTCAGAATTCATCCACTACTCATCTCTGAAGTAGCAAAAACCTTGCAGTGTACTTCTGTGCCATCTATCTTCTAAACATATCTCTACAGGAAGACTATGAATGTATGAAGAAATAAATGATAAATAAATTTGAATGAAGAAAGTGAAATGAAATAATTTAAAATTCTTCAAGTAATATTCTTCAAAGGAAAGTTTTGGATTTTAAGAAATTAATAATAATTAGCTATCTTCAGAGACTTTTCAACATTTGAATCTTCGTTTAAAAAAAAATTCAGGATATTGAATGCAGGTCAGTTTACAACTTCATGGCACTCTAACTCATTTACTTTCCAGAATATAAATGTTTGTTCAGGCAGCAAAGACTTGCCTTATTTCTACACTTATGCAGAAAGATGCTGCTTCTTTTCCTGAAAAGATCTCAGTGTTCTGTCTTATTTTATGAAAAAATAGGGCATCAAATAATTTATGTCTGAGAAAGAATTTCCTGGGTGGATCCATTGTCTCAGGATAGGATGGTTGTAGGCCCAACCTTCCTGCTAAAAGTGGGAAGGAATTTACCAGTGCCTAAAAAAGAAATGCAAATGGAACAAAATAGGCTATTCCAACAGCTATTTTTAATATGCCCTCTGTGGTTACGTGTTGTGTACATCTTCATTCTTCAAAAGTGCATTTGCATACCCTAATTAACTGCTGTGTCAAAACTTGCAAGCATTATATCCACTTACACATACAAGATTACTTTTTATATTCAATAAGATGAAAATAAAAAATAAAATTCCAGACTAGTGAAAAGAAAGACACAAATAACTTACAGATCTGAATACTGCCTTGTTTTCTTCAAAGTTATGATTCATGAGTCTGACAAAGACTCCTGTCTTCTTTTTTAGGTCATTTTTATTATTCTGGACTTTCTAGACTTTTGACTAAGCTTTCTTTCAAGTACAAAAATGTAAGATAAAAATACTCGAATTCAAACAGTTCTTGTATTGTTGTGTTTTGTTTTTTTCTGGAATAAATAAAAAAAGATAATCTCCTGTGCAAGTTTTAGGTAGGTAGTTGGAAACTTTGCAAAGAAAATGTTATTTTCTAGAATACACTGAATTATCAAAATGTTGGATTTCAGGGGAGCCTGTCAATCAGAGAGACTTTGCCTGTAGGATACAATTTCTCCTGAGAATTATTAATTAGGCAAGTAACGCAGTGTTCAGGGATCATGTGTAGTATTTGTCACACAGTGTCAAGACTCTATTTTAAAACTCAAGCTACAGTTTCATACCCTACTTCACCACCTTCAGCATACCAGCTAAGGTATGCTGAAGGCATAGGGTCTCACTAATTTCCTCCTATTTCTTACAGTCTCTGTCAATAATGAAATATGCTTCAGAGCAGACACTTCAATTTGATCTCTCCAAGGCTGTACACATGAGACTTTGATTTGTTTATTTTCCTTCCAACATGAGTGGTAAATTTTTGAAATTTTTTCACCCTCTAATTTAATCAGATGTAATTATTTAAACAGCCCAAATGTTCTCACTCTGTCTCTCTCTTTAGTGCTACATAGCTCTTTCAAAAATTTACAAATAAATTCTGAGATTCTTAAAACAAGTTTGGACATTAGGGATGCTAAAATATCCTCCTTTAATCTCAGTGGCTTCTATTTTAAAATGTTGATCTAACAATTTTTCGAAAACTTTGTAAGAATGAGTAAACTTAAAAAAAAATCCTTGCTGTTTATGTCCTTAAGGCTTCAAAATTGTTTTCTTCAGTATTTTTATTCTCCCTTTTTTGACAGAAAATGCAATAGCATTCCTTTTCTTTTTCAAATTAAAATAGATTAACCTTTAGACGCAGAGCCATTATGTAAAGTCACAGAATCATAGAATCACAAAATAGTGATGCTGGAAGGGACATCTGAAGGTCATCCTGTCCAACTCCTCTTCTAAAGCAAGACCATGTAGAGTTGATTGCCCAGGATCATGTCCAGATGGCTTTTGAATATCTCAAAGGAGGGAAACTCCACAACATCGCCAGTTAACCTGTCAGAGATCAGTCATTGTCACCGTATCTCGTGATGTCCAGAGGGAACCTCCTATGTTTCAGTTTATGCCCTTTGCTGTCACTGAACACTGCTGAAAAGAGCCTGGCTCCACCTTTTTTGCACCCTCACTCCAAGTATTTATAAGGTCCTCCTCACAAGCCTCCTCTTCTCCAGGCTGAACAGTCCCAGCTTTCTCAGTCTTTCATCACATGAGAGACGCTGCAGTGCCTTCGTCATCTTAGTGGTTGGACTCTCTCCTATGGGCCTGTGTTGTACTTGAGGAGCCAAGAAGTACTGGACACAGTACTCCAGGTGTGGCCTCACCTGTGCTGAGAAGAGAGAAAGGATCACCTCATTCAACCCAGTGGCAACACTTTTCCTAACAGATCCCATGAGTCTTCTTGGCTGCAAGGGTACTTTGCTTGCTCATGTTCAGCCTGGTATTCACTGAGACCTCTAGGCCTTCTGACAATCTGCTTTCCATACAACTGCCACCCAGCATATATTGGTGTATAGGGGTGTTCCTCCCTAGGTGTAGGACTCCTCTCCTTTCTTACCTTAAAATTCACAAAATCTGGGTTTAGAAAACACTATATAAATAATGATAAATCAAGTATCACATCCTGAATCCTCCAAATAATGAAGATATGTGAATCAGAAACTCTGCTTGGGAAACTGATCATGCATTGTGTCTATGCACGTAAAAACTGCCTGGATAGATTGGGAAAACCAGGGACAAAAGCCTAAGAGAAGTGTTCACCAAAAAGAAGTGGCCCTAGAAAGAGAGGACCTAGAAAGAAAGTGGTGAAGCTACTGGCCAGAGAAAAGATCCTGGAAGTGGAGGAAGTGTGTGAAATTGGCGAAGATACATATAGCTGAATAGAAGGGCTAGCTGGGTGACTCTGGCTGGTAACACCCGAGGCTGGTGACTCCAAGGATTGACAATCCAAGCACAGTCGAACACAGCTTTGGGATTTTAAATTGTCACATATATTAGAACTAAATTTTTAATGCAAAACTAAATAAAAAAAGAATTGATAAAATAGTTTAAATTATCCTTAATAGCCAGTATGCTACTGAAATTCAGAAAATAATCATTTGACCAATGATAATGTAAAAAGTGGTGTTTATTTCCCTATCTTTTCTGTATTGATCAATCCAGGAAATGACTACTTCATAAAGCAGGAGATTTGTTTAAAAAAATAATGGCCAATGTAATTCAAATGTATTATTATGATCATTGGTGACAGTAACCTGATGTGACCCAACAAATGGTTTTGTTGTTTTCTTTTAATGATAGTTACTAAAGGTAATCTAATGGTGTTATAACTCTCATTGTCTGAAGACATCTAAAAAGTAATTTGGCTTTTTTGGCTTCTTGGGCTTCAGGGACCATGGCTACCTTGGTCTTTTACTGAAGCGCCATGTTAGAGTTGACAACATCTGTCTCTGACAGATCTATAGCCTAGCAGGTGCTATCAGCCTTCCTAAGAGAGCTCTAGAAAAATAAAATTCTCAGTGCTATTATACAAATAAGTTATACTTCAAGATGAGATCATTGAATCATGAATGATTTAGGTTGGAAAAGACCTTTAACATTGTCAAGTCCAACCATTAACGCAGCATTCCCAAGTCCACCACTGAATGTCTTTACATACCTCCAGGAATGGTGACTCAACCACTTCCCTCGGCAGCCTGCTCTAGGGCTTGGCAACCCTTTTAGTGGAAAATTGTTTCCTAATGTCCAATCTAAGCCCCCCGCTGGTGCAACTTGAGGCCATTTTCTCTTGTCCTAGAAGTTACCAAGAAAGAGTTTTGTACCAGTTTTCGTACAAAGAACAGAAAATACATTCCTTGGAATGATGCAGTGTAACTTGAAGATCTTATCAAAATGTCTAAATACTCTCTAAAAACACATCTAACCAGTCAACATGACATAATAGCTAGTGTCACTCTGTATTTCTTCTTTTTCAGCAAATAAATGTAAACTGACAGGCTAACAGGCTATTCTACTTTTTCTGTATTCTGTATTTGGAAAGACTACAATGGTGAAGTTCAAAATCTTCCTGTTAGATCTGTCACATAGAAAAGAAAAAAATACCCAATCTTTTATATTCAGTAAACAGTATCTCTGTTTTTCAATTATCACACATCTGTTAATCATATTTTTTAGTTCTGACTTATAGCAAAACAGTTATTGATTTCAAAACCTATATTAATATCATATCCAATCTTAACATTTAAACCCCAGTTATTTCCAGTATGTTTTGATAGTCCTTCCTGTAAAGCAATCTAAAATTGCTTTGTATATATTATCTCTAATCTTCCTTCCCTCATTCATTTACTTCTCTCTTTATAAGAAACACTAGAAGTCTTTCCTGCACTCATATAAATGTATAATCTCATCAGTAGCTACACTATATGATTCACAATGACTGACAGAATTTTTGTTTTCATTTTACAATTTATTTTTTATAGATAAGTATCTGAAAATCTTTTCAAGAAGATGATTAGAAGTAAATGATTGTAGTAAAATATAAAAGTTATTGAAACCTTTCTGTTAAAATGTTATACTTCTTCTCAGATTATAATTTTGTTTTTAACAGAGCTATCTTTATAGTGTAATTAGATGGCACATTTTGGAGTGAAGCAACTGGTTTTAAAACATGCTGGTTTGGTAGTCCCAGAGCACAAAATCTCCTGCATCAACAACAGAAAGCTCAACATTGTCCACAATGCTCTGTCAAGACTATAATCACTTCATTTTTCAGAGCCTGCCAGTAAAGATGCCAATTTTACTCCTGTATTGCAACAATCAAGCAAGAGGAATCTCAAGCTGTAAATTGACATTGATAAGCAGAAGGCATGTTTTGAAGATGAAGGATAAAATATTTCTATCTGAATTGGCCCATCTGAATACAGCGCAAACCCCATGTAAGCCACTTATATCCAGAGATTTCCTTCTAGCAAAGCAAACTCATCTATGGAATGTGACATTCCTTAGCTTTCATTACAGTATTAATTACAATTCATTACAACAGGGCACGTGCCACCTGGATGGTTGTATATGCTGTAGTAGGATATGCAGGCCATACAACTATTACAGACTATATTCTTGGATTAGTGCTCAAATAAATCTAGTCAAGCTTCTCCATGCTGTAACCTCCACAATGCCATCACAGAGACATTTCCCACAACATGTATTAATTGCAGAAATTCTGCTATGCATGTGCTTGCTTTTCCATTTGTATTAGATATGTTTCTGAAATTGCATGCTACAGCTGGCTTTCCAGGACATCTTGAGTGAATTTCACTCACAGAAAGGGAGATACTATAATGAAAAATTTGAGGGAAGGATGGCAAGATCTAAAAGATTGTGTCCAAGCAGATGCTTATGCCAGTTTCAATCCCCAGAAACATCTTGGTTGTCTCAAGAAATTGGGTACCTTGTCTCCTTCCAGTTCTAGCTTCTTTTGATAGAAAACCCAGGCATGCAGAAAATCAAACAAAGGAACAAACAAAAATCTAAAAGGAGAATTAGGGCTCCATTTCCCCAGTCTGTGTGGCAGGAAGAAAAGCATTGCAGGGTCTATTATACAGAACATCTATTCCATAAAGTAATTTTGCTCCACTTGTCTCCTTGCTTGTTACTTATTCCCCGTGTAGATTTGGAGACACTTACTATATCAGCAACACTCCCAAAATCATGACCTGGTTTGATAAATTCGGTCAAAAGTTTTTCAACTTTGGAAGATGTATAGTAAGACATAGTAAAAGTGACATTTTGTTTTGTGTAGGCAAGCATTCACCCCTATAAAAGAGGTCAGCCCAAGTAAATCCAATTGATATCCTAAGTATTAGGAAACTTAGATGAATCATTCTAAACAATGAAAAAAACCATGAATCTAACTTTGCCAAGAACAGGTTGTTCTTATTACCAGCACTGAACTGACACTGGTCCCAGATTGTTTGGGTTTTTTTTTCTTTCCTGTTTACCTAAAAACTTATTCAGCCAAAGATTTTCTTTGATTTATTGAAGCACTACAAGAAAAAAAAAAAAAAAACCAAAAACAAACCAACAAACAAACAAACAAAAACCAAACAAAACACGGAAAAAAAACCCCACTGGGCAAATGCTAAACAAAAAGGAAGGTGTGAGAATCTAGTTATAAAACCACTTTCGAATTTCCATGATTTTCATGGTCTGATACTTGAAATAATTTGTTGCATATTAACAAAACAGAGTGCTGTGGGTTGACACCGACCAAATGCCAGGCACCCATGAAGGCCACACACTCACTCCCCTTTGCAGCTAGGCAGAGGAGACAAAATTTGATGAACTTAATGTTAATGGATTGAGATAAGGACCAGGAGAAATCACTCATCAAATACTGTCAAGGGCAAAACAGGCTCAACTTAGAGATATGAAGTGAATTTATTACACTAATAAAAGCAAACAAGGATAATGAGAAATAAAATAAAACCTTGCAAACACCTTCCCTCCACCCCTCCCTCTTTCCAGGTCTGCCTCCTCCCCCAGCAGTGCAGGGAGACAGGGAATGGGGTTGTGGTCATTTCATCACCCAAGGCTTCTCCTGATGCTCAGGGGGAGGAGTCCTTACCCTGCAGCACCGTGGGGTCCCTCCCACAGGAGATAGTTCTCCATCAACTTCTCCAGTGTGAGTCCATCTCACAAGCTCTCGACAGTTCTCCCAAAACTGCAGCAACATGACTCCATTCCACAGGCTTGTACCCCTCAAACTGCTCAGTGTGAGTCACTCTTCCACAGGGTGCAGTCCTTCAAGGACTCCAGCATGGAAGCAGGACTCCTCTCTCCATGGGTGTCCCACAGGGTCAGAGCCTCCTGCAGGCACCCACCTGCTCGGGTGTGGGGCTCATCCATGGGCTGCAGGTGGATCTCTGCACCCCCATGGACCTTCATGGGCTGCAGGGGCACAGCTGCTTCACCACGGGCTGCCCCATGGGCTGCAGAGGAATCTCAGCTCCAGCATCTGGAGCTCCTCCTCCCCCTCCTTCTCCACTGACTTTGGTGTCTGCAGAGTTGTCCTTCTCACATGTTCTCTTTCCACTCTTCTCTGGCCATGATTAAAACTGAGCAACAACTTTTTGTTTTTCTTTCTTCTTAAATCTGTTGTCACAGAGGTTTTACTACCATTTCTAATTGGCCCAGCCTTGGCCAGTGCTACGACCACCTATGAAGCCACCAGGGATTGGCTCTGCTGGACATGGTGGAAGCTTCTAGTAGCTTCTCACAGAAGCCACCCCTGTAGCCCCCCCACTACCAAAACCAAGCCATGCAAAACCAATACACAGAATAAAATGACACTTGCAATAATAAATAAATTTGTTTCTGTTAATGTTAGTGAACTCCATTTAAGGCTGTCTAGTAATAAGTCTTTATTATGCCTGGTATTATAGCTGCAAGCAAACAAAAAAAGAATACTTTTTTCCTCTGTCTCTTTTTTCTTTAATTTGTTCCTATGTCTGACCACTCAAAGAATACACAGAATATAGGGCATATTCTGACACAGCTTGAATTTTTCCCTTTGGCTATTCATGCAATTTTAAGACACAAGTATTACTTTTTATAGAGTTTAACATTTCTTGTGTTTAAATTCATGTTGCTTCTAACCTTTCTTTCCTCTTCTCACTCTCTATAAATTTCAATTCTTCAGGTCTTCTTTATAGTGAGATTCATCACCAGTGAGAGTGCAAGAGATTCTTAGTATCTATGAAAATCACCTTTTATCCATCTACACATTCTCATCATAATTTTGTTAAATTAAAAAGGAAGAAAATTCTATTCCAGTGAACTCTAGGAGATTTCTAGCTAGATTGGATGAGTCCATTGGTAATATTTCCTAAAAAATAATTCTTATGCAATTCTAATGAAGCGATTAAAAATTATTTTTATAGACAAAAGTGAAGAAATGGATAACCGTTTTAAAGTGTATTGGATTTCCGTGTGTTTTGGTAGTGGATGGGATGAAAGTTATTTTTTATGAGAAGCTGCTGGAAGCTTCCCATATGTACAACAGAGCCAATGCCAGTTTGCTCCAAGACCGACCTGCTGTTGATCAAGGATGAGCCCATCAGTGGTGGTGGTGGAGCCTCTGGGATAGTGTGTCTGGAGACAGAGAAATGATTGAGATTATGTGAGAGAAACCGCTCTGCAGAGACCAAGATGGGTGAGAAAGGAGGGGGACGAGGTTCCCCAGGCCCCAGAGCAGAGATTCCCCTCCAGTCTGATGTGCATATTATGGAGTGGCAGCTGTGCCCCTGCAGCCCACGGACGTGCGCAGTGGAGCAGAGAACCACCTGCAGCCCCTGGAGGACCCCACACCATAGCAGAAGGATGTTCCCAAAGGAGGCTGTGATCCTGTGGGAAACTCACTCTGAGCAGGCTCCAGGCAGGCGCTGTGGCCCTGTGGAGAGAGGAGCCCATCACGGAGCAGGTTTGCTGGCAGGACTTGTGACCCTATGGGGGACTCATGCTGAAGCAGTTCATAAACAAATGCAGCCCATAGGAATTACTCACATTCATGGAGGACAGTCTCCCATGGGTGAAGCTCCATGCAGAACAAGGCAACAGAGGTTATGAATACAATATGCTTAATTATATGAATACAGTATGCTTAAAGCCAGTTAAAGAATCTTTCTCGAGATAAAAAGGATCCATCTAGTTGCTACAGCCAGTTCGCTTCAGGAGTAAAGCTTCTGACAGGAAAAAACTAAAGTAATATCATAGGGTTTGTTGCTGTTTCTCTGATACTGTGGATTAAGCACTAGATAAAAGTATTTCATTGTTTGTACATTTTAGTGAGTGTGTGGGGGGTGCTGAGGGCTTTTTATTCCCTTAAGAATGTCTTTTACCTCTATTTCACTGATGTTGTAGTCTTTCAGCCACACTGGGCCAAATTAAAACTAGAATATAATAGAAACTTTTATATTTATATTTTCTGAAAAGAAAAAGCTATTAAAAAAATAAACAGTTATTATTAAACTCAGTGTATTTTACCATGTGCAGCATAATGAGAAAGAGGGTTTTTTTAAACAAAAAAAAACAGATTATACAGAGGTGGCCCAATAATTAAAACATCTTCATTTTGCTAATGTAAAATTGAAGCAGATCTAAAAATATTGATGAGTAAGAGCAAATGTATTTCATAGAATCATAGAATCATCAAGGTTGAAAGAGACCTGTAAGATCATCAAGTCCAACCATCAACCCAGCACCACCAGTGTAAACCCAGCACTATCACCCTAAACCACTAAACCAGACCACCCAGTGCCAGACCCAGACACCTCTTAAACACCTCCAGGGATGGTGGCTCCACCATCTCTCTGAGCAACCTATTCCAATGCCTGACCACCCTAACAGTGAAAATTTTTTCTGATGCCTAATCTGAATCTCCCCTGTCTCAGCTTCAGACCATTTCCTCTGGTCCTGTCACTGCACACACAGCAGAAGAGACCGGCCCCCACCTCTCTAAAACCTCATTTCAGGTACTTATAGAGCATAATAAGGTCCCCCCTGAGCTTCCTTTTCTCTAGACCAATAAAACGCAGCTCCATCAGCTGCTCCTCATATGACACATTTCATAGACCCATCACAAACCTTGTTGCCTTTTTCTGGACACACTCCAGCACCTCAGTCACTTTTTTAAAGTGAGGGACCCAGAACTGAATTCAGCGCTTTAGGTGTGGCCTCACCAGTGCTGAGTAGAGGGGGATGATCACTTCCCTAGTCCTGCTGGCTGCACTGTTCTTGATAAAGGCCAAGATGCCACTGGCCTTCTTGGCCACCTGGACACACTGCTGGCTCATGTACAGGCTTCATATTCCATTACGTCGTGCTTTATATGCATTGGGCACATAATTTTGAGGACATATGCAAAACAGTTGGCTAGAATATAATTTTCTATATTTTTCTATTTCATTTGGTATTAAACAGGTTATGCAGATCTCAGTTTAAATGCAAAGGCTTAAAGTTGTAGCAGTCTAGTGAAATCCTTGACAGCTATTCAAAGTTTCAATATATGGTATGTGAATGAATTGTGAATGTGCATGAGATGAAGGACTAAAGGAGGGAATTATGATGACTCACCATCCTCTATCATCAAGAAATCCAATGGTCCACCATACATTCAAATTCGTGTCATTTTCACATCCTATATTGAACACTTCAGGCCAGTAGTCAAGAGTCAAAAAAAAAAGAATCTGATGGTTAACAAACAATTCCATTTGAACCAAACACAGAATGATGTAATTTTTATTTTTTTTTTGTACTGTTCAAGCAGTGGTTTAGCTTACTGGCTTGTTCCTAAACCAACCATGATTTAATTTCTGTCCCAAAAAAGGGATGAAATATGAAAACTGAAACTAATAGTGAAACTTTTGACAAGCTTTGCCTATAATATTTATTAATTCTATTGTTCAAATTATGGGGGGAGTATTTTATTGTATTCTAATATTCTTATGTATCGAATCTAATACAGAGCTGGGGGTCTGTTTCTGATTTTACAATTTTTATATATTTGAAATGCCAAGAAATTCAACATGGCTTATAGAGACTTGCAAAGTTTAACATGTTGAAAATGAAGGTAGGTTAGTGTTCATCCAGGATAGGAACACGCACATGGACATCTTTTTAAATGCACATTCAATGAATAAATCAAACTGCATTTTACCATTAAATCCTCATATAGCAGAAATTAATCCTCTACTTTTCTTTAATTTTGTCAGAATCTTGAAAACTTAAGGACATAATGACAGTTTTGGTATCATTTTCTTAGTTAATTTATAGACAAAGCTGTAAGGAAACTCCAAATTATTGAACAGTCCCATATTACCCATTGGTACTTTATAATAACACGCTGTATAACTGGAATACTGTCATACAGTAAAATATGTTTCTTCCCCATAACTCAGAATATGTAACTGAAGTAAAAGAGAGTTCCTACTATAGGATTTCTCAGTTTTACACTTAATCCAGTATCCAGATATTTTTTGATTCTTTTTCCTGAAATCTTTTGGCAAAATGACCATATTTGACATACCTGAACATTTCTATACCTGTTTATCAACTGTTGTCTTTTAAGTGCACGAGTGCACATATAAGAGTCACTGAAGGACTGAGGAAATTCAATATTCAAATTTATAGTCAATTATTATATTAGGAAGCATGTATACAAAAGTAGTTGATAAAGGTTTCAGATGTCTATAACATATTGAAACTCATGATGGCTCAAGGCATTTTTTCAGAGTTGGGTGATATAATTTCATTTGCTTCTCCAGTGTTGCTGTATTTAACATTTCAGTTTAGTTTATTTCTAATCTTAACAGCTTTTTTATTTTTTTTCCCCTGAAAACTCTGGCAGGATTTGAAAGATTTTTATGAGAATTTATGCTTTCTATTTTAAACTAGGAGATTTCTAGTTCCTTTAGGCAAACTTGAAAAGTAAACATTAGTGCACCTAGTTTTAAACATAATAGGTAAATGAAAGAAACCTCTCGCATACATGATTTTTCATTTGTTCTACTTATAGTATTTCAATATTAAGAGTTCATAAAGCTGTGGATGTTTCTCTTCTTCTACTGGTACAAATATAGTGCTAAACTTACTTCCGGGAATTGGAGACTTTCACACATCTTCCACAGGGTCTCATTTCTTTCTGCCTTGAAAAAGGTTCCTTTCAAAACCAATACAAAACATTATAGAATCTTGATTATAATGTTCTCACTCTTCTTCTGTATCAATCAAATACAGCTATGTTCTTTCAAAGGGAAGGTGAATGTAACTTCTGTGACAGTAAGACTGAAAGTTCCGTATTTATGAATGTAAAAGACCAGTACTCAAAAATGCAAAAGATGTTACCCCTTTCTCTTATTCTATTCAATACATTAAAAGAAATCATAGGAAAAGAAAGCTTTTTAACTAGAAATATTTCAAGCATGTGACAGCTGTGTAGAGCTTTGGAAAAATGTTCAGTTCAATATCACTCTGAAATGGACAATTACAGTCCTACAACAAAAACTTCTTGTTGACATCATGTCATCTAATTTCAAAAGAAACAAGACCACCCATATACAGAATCATAAAACAAAGCTTTGACTTTATTTGTTGTTTCAGCTAGGACAGCTTTAAGTGAGTTTTGTTGGGGTTTTTAGCTGGTTTGGTTGGGGGTTTTGGATTATTTATTTATTGATTTGTTTTAAGAATTTATGGTGATAATCATATATACATAATATTTATGGTATATTACAAAGGAGAATCCCTTTCTGATGTTCTTCGCAACTGTACAATATGTGGTACATGAACAAGCCTACTTATTGAAACAAAGATTTAAATCTACTTTTCACTTCAGTAATTGAGTAACTTGGAAGTTACTGCTGTAAGCCAGGGAGTACAATAGACGATAGAAGACCGTAGAAATTATTTTTCCTTATTCTTCCTTTCATTGCCTGTTAAGCTAAAGGTTTATGAGACATAAACACAAAAAAATTGGCAAGGAAACTGTGAATGGCTAGTTTTTTGAACGGGAGGTTATATTCTGCTTTAGAAGTATTGTAATTTTTGGCAATTATTAATTTCCCTTTCTACTGCAGAAATAAAATGATAAAATAAAGTGGTAACATAGGAGGAAGTATACAGGAAATCTTATCAAATATATGTAGTAAATACTAGAGCCATGGTAACTAAGCCTCTTAGCCTAATCTTTCCCTAAGAAGTAATATTCTCCAAAGCTGCTGTTGCTCAGTGGAAAAGGCAATGCTAAATATAGAAGTACATAGCTTTGTTTGCATGTTGACAATGGTTCTTAAAACCAAATCTACTCAGCTATGCACCTTCCCCTTTATTTATTTATTTATTTATTTATTTATTTATTTATTTACAGGGAAATTCAGAGTATGGTCTTATTAATTTCAGTAGAGGTGGTTACAAGCACAGTTAAATACTTGATCTCAGATATCTAGAGGGCTTTTTCCTTGATTTGAGAAGTGTGTCTCTACTTCTAATTGCTTACACTGTTCTTAGAGCAGAACAACAAAAAAAATTGTTTCTGAAGAGAATCATTCAAGAACTTACACAATTAAACCAATATAAATGAAGATAAATCAACACTATGCTTTTGTTACAGTTTTAATACTGGCTAACTTTTTTTTATGGTTTTGGAGGTTTTTTGGGGTTTTTTTTTTTACTATGAGGGTTAACAATCCAATTATTCAGAGTTACAAAATTATATGTGAAACTTCTTATCTTTCATGTAAGATGCACCAGAAAAAAAAGGCAGATTAGACACAGAAACAAATTCTGTACCTACATCTTGATAACTACCAATTTTAATATGCATTCAATCAATGTATGAATAATAATTTTTTAAAAATCTTTTCTTGATGGAACAAAGTCTTATTTATTGGGAAATATTTGGGTTTTTTCTCTTACTGTCTTTGATTGCAAAATACTTTTTCTTTTGTAATAGGACATAAATTATGTCCATAAAAATGTCTTTATGTGATGATAATACCATGTGGTTGTTTCAGAAACATGGTTAATAAAATCACCAGATAAAGCAATTCAACAGTAGGGTATTGTATTCTTGATTAGTCAGTTATTTTTTCCTTACTGTCATATCAAGTGTTTACGGAAGATTGTCATGTTATTTCTTTCTTTCTGGGGACAAATGTCTCTTCTGAAGAAAATACAGTAATAGCTGGAAAATATGCCTGTCTTACTTTCGAATTCCTTATGCATAAGGAGATTTGATTATTTCTTTTTTTCTAGATTCAAATACAAGTACTCGTTAGTTAAAGTTAAAATGTGACATGAAAAATGGTATGTCTAGTTGTGAGAACTTCCTCAGGGATCTGAAATGAAGTCAGACATCTTAGACTGAATTTTCCCAGTCTTACTTATTTTTTGTTGTTTGTGGGATGGAAACAGACAGCAGGAACTCTATCTTTTTCATCTACATTTTAATCACTGAAAGCAAATTCAGTAAATCATATTGTGCTATTCTTAGAACTAGCTTGTCTTGAGTTCATATTAATGTCTCCTTTTTCTCTCACTTCTCTTTTTATTATTTACTTATTTATTTTAAATTTGCTTGAGGTGCTAGGATTCCCCAGAGTGCATTTACCATGATTTTGGAATGTGTTTATTAGTGTGCAGCTGTGATATTTTATTGTAAGAATTCATTTTCACTTTTAATTCTTTTGTGGGACATAAGGAATATTTATTTTTATATAATTTGGTTGTGTATATAGGCCAAGGCTTTCTTTTTCTTTATTCAAATTTGTTTTTCTTTTTTGGCAATTTGATTTGACCTGTGGCTAAAACCTGTTTTCCCGCTTAGTTGTCAACTGTGCTTTGGTTATTCCTTCTTCTGCATTAACCTGACCTTAGAGACTATTCCACTTACTTTTACCCTTGCACATGAAAACTATAATATCATTATTCTTTCTTTAAAGCATTGCACACTGACAGAGTGGAGATTGAGCCATTAACATAAGAAAAATAAAAGAAAATTAATAATATTTCCCCAATTCCCCAAAAATGTGAGCTTATAGAATTCATTTTGCAGAGATAAGGTGGTATGATTCTAGCAGATGATCTTCTATGGCATGTTTCAGATAAAACTAGCATTTCAACAGGTTATTTAAGCTTTTTGACTTTGCATTTTAAGTAGATCTACCATGTGTATCTGTCCATTAATAACAATTATATTCCCACTGCTGAGTCACATGATGAAAACCGTACAATATGAAACACTTAATGAAAAGCATATTACTTCAAATTTCAGGAAATGGTCATTCTGTTTATTCGAATGAATGAGGATACATTATTTTCTTTGAATATGTTCTCATATTGTCCTTTAAATGACATAAGAGATGTAAAAGATTCTTCTTCAGAAGAATAAAGTCCATAAATGGATCTTACCTTTCACTTGTAACAGGTTTTAAATTAGGAAGACTGCAATACCAGCAGATTTTCTGCTTTTTTTTCAATGAATAGTAATAACCCAGTGGACCTAATTCTGTCCCTATGTATACAGCTGCAACTTTTTGTACGTAAAAGCATATAAATCAAAAGGACAAGTGATATTCAACCTCAATTTGGAACACAACTGAATACAGAGATGAAAAATAACTTGTTCAAAGCTCCACATCTCCTGTACTTGATATCTAAAATAGACAGACTAAAATAATTTAGTCTACTATTTCCCAAACTGAGAAAGTAATGCAAGTAATAATCTGTCATGGAGAGAATGACCCACTAGGATGTCCAAGAAGTATAGGAGAGACACAAAAGTGATAACTGAAATTAGACATTACTACTTACATATTCTAATTTTGAATTTATTCCATAAGGTGTTCCTCTTACTATGAAGGATGAAGAGAGAAAAGTTAAAATTTTATTTATCCAACTAGTGAAAAGAATAAATGTGCACAAAGTAGGAAACTAATCTTACATTTCTTATTTAGATTTAGAATTCTTCAAATCATAACAGAGATGGAGTAAGGTAAAACAATCTAAACTTTTAATGGAGGTTACTATTTTCTTTCTCAGATTACAGATGAAAGGTACTGGGATGCCCATAGACTTCGGTGGTTTTAAGGAAAGCTAAATAACAACTCAGAACGAAACAAAAACCAAACAATTCCAACTAATCTATCAGAAAAGTATATTGTAAGACCCCCTGAAATCCTCCACTTGAGAGATTTATCTTTCCAAGTCTGTGCATCTCCACTGGCTCACCTGAGGTTGCCTCAGACTGCTCTTGGGTGCAGTGCTAAGGTCTGAGCAAAACCCAGCAAGGAGGGGTTGCCTTCTCTCTTGTAGCAATGCCATGGTTCTCAGGGTAAGGAGGGATCAGCAAGCAGCAATGCTGAACACTTTTCTACAGATTCAGGGGTGGCTATATGTGCAAGATGCTACCCAGAAAAAATCTACAGCTTTGCTGACCTGAGAGTAAGGCTGGGAGAATCCAGCCAGGATGACAAAGTGACACCCATCTTGCCAACTTCATAGTCTGTTATTAAACACAAGTTTTTATCTGTTTATTATATATGGCAGTAGTTAATTTTAAATCTTCAGACTCATTCCTTTTTTATTAGGAATTTCTTTTATTGATGCAATTTATCAACAAGACTTGTAATAAACATTTTCTTATTTGTGTTATGTGCTTGAATTGAAAAACTTGGAAATACAACCAGTCTTTCAAGCAGCCACTGAAATTAAATAAATATAGTCATCTTGCAACATGATGCAAAATATAGTTCAGTTTTTGAGGCTGGGGGGAGGGTAGGTGTTTTATTTCAGTAAAAAAACCCATTGCCTCCTTGGCAATGTATAAAAATATGTCAATAGTCAGAGATTAGGAATGAGGCATGTTGTTAGGTAAAATAATAGGAAAACCCTCCTGCATTTCAGGAGGTTCCACCTGAATATGAGGAAGAACTTCTTTATTGTGCAAGTGACCACACACTGGAAGAGATTGCCCAGAGAGGTTGTGGATCTCTCTCCCTCTCTCTCCCTCTCTCTCCCTCTCTCCCTCTCTCTCTCTCTCTCTCACAGATATTCAAGAACTGTCTGGACCAAATCCTGTGCAACGTACTCTAGGATAGGTTGGACCTGATGACCCACTCTGGTCTCTTCCAATTTTAACCATTCTGTGATTTGCTTCTACAGAAAGGCACATTTTGATCCAAATTCTTCGAATCAATTTCCATAAGATTTTTTCATTCTTAGTACAATTTTTTCCAGGTTTATGTCAAAGTAAATTAGTATTTCTAATTGCTTTTTGTAAAGAAACCCTCTATTTTCATTTGTGTCCTCTCAGATCTAGAGTCTTTCAGGGAAAAGAAGAATGGAAATGAGGATGTCTCACTCAAAGATATACCAGTTTAACATCCAGATTAGTCTGTACAATCATCTCTGTTTTTTCTTCATATCTTGCATTGATGCCTAAAGATATTCTGTATGTTTTTCGGGGAAGCCATACATTCTAATCCTTCATTTTAAGCTAATCAGTTATCTTTATCCATTTTTTTTAAATTATAATAAAGTTTCTTTCTCAGATCTGTGTTTTCTCACTATAACAAGAAGCAGAAAAAAATATTACCTCCTCCAGGTTTATCCTATCAGATTTTACATGGAATTCTTGAGATTCCATAAATTATTATAAACAGACTTAGCATTATTCATAATTCATTATTCATAGTTTGTAATTCTTCTGTCTGTTCAAAGAACAGCCAACTTCAGAACTAATTCTGTGCCACTGATCAACAATAACCAATTAGATATAACAAAATTTAAAAAAAAATAAAATTAAAAAAATCAGTATCAGGTAGAACACAGTCAGCTTTTTTGTCCTGTATTGTAAAGACATAGAGGTAAAAATGCACATTACATTTTTGAAGAAATTGTTTGGTTGGGGTTTCTTTAGGTTTGGTTTTTTTGTTTGTTTGTTTTGTTTTGTTGTTGTTGTTGTTTTTTGGTTGGTTGGTTGGTTGGTTGGTTGGTTGGTTGGTTTAGGGGTTTTTTTTGCTAATGGAAATCTAACTTTGCATGAGTATAAGTATTTTTTTATGTTTGAGATGTTTTTTAATGGAATGAAGAGAGAATATTGAAAACAGGAAATGCCCATTTATGACTGAATGAGATATATTTTGGATGAACATGAAATACAATCTGTTTAGAGACAGGTGAAAAATTACCTCAGTGCAAACAGAGCTGGTGTAAATTTTCACTTTCGATTGATGAAAACTCAAGTAATCTTTATTCAATTCTAAACTGGAAGTCATTAAAGTCCATCTTCTCTGCCAGTTTTTTATTTGGCCAGAAAAATAGCTATCAGTAAACAAGAAAAAGTAACAACTCTTGTAGGTACTCATGGGCTGACTGTGCTAGGGCTGATAATCCATGACTGCTGAAATCTTTTCACCTGAACAGATTGCTGCTTTAATTTCTTCATTACTTTATTATAAAACAAGTTGTCTGTTTTCTGAGTCAAGCATAATCTGTTTGTTTAGTTCTAAGTAGGACTAAGCCAACTTTTCTAAGGACGTTAAACTTAATTACTGCTGTTATAATTAGTGACATAGATAGCATATCTTCTTTATCTAATTTCCTCTGAGTTATTTAGAGAACATTCAAAATAATAACTCTTTTGTTTACTTTGGTCCCTGTTCTTTGTATCAACTACATAGTAGGAAGAAAAGATATCACTTGGCGATCTGGAATGTTCAGGAATAAGGCGTCAATTTTTTTTGAGGAAAATATAATATTTATTCAGCTGTTTTAAGACAACTTCATGTCACTGAAATAGACTTTGCTCTATGTAAAGTACAGTATTGCCATGATACAGAAATCTAGGATTTTCAAATAGAACGTGATTCAATGACATTATCTATGTAAGCATGATATATGCACAGAAAACAAACCTCTTTATGGTTGCATGAAGACTCCTGCTATTTTAGAGCAGTCTGTTACTCATTCTGTTTCTCTTATGCTTCTCTTTCTGTTTCAGGAATATTCTGTTTCTTACACATGACCATATCACCAAATTTAATTTAAGATTAAATTTCTTAATTTTTAATAATTTTAAACTTTCTCCCTGTCTTGCCACAAAAACTTCTTTGGCAGAACCCCTTTTGTTTATTGTTTCCATGAAGGTTTTATTAGAATTTTTTCCATGGTGCTTAAATTTAAATTCTAGATTAGATTGCTTCCTTACACACACTGAAATACAAATCAACCGGGGATGGAAGAAAATTTTGCCACCTCCAAGTTAATGATCAATTGCTTTATAAGTAAAGGGGAAAGTTTATATATTTAGAAGGAAAGAAAGAAACATTTTTACTACAAACCACTACATCTATTTCTACTGGAATTCCTTTTATTCTTTTTACCTAAATCATTCAGAAGAGAAAGTGATTAGTGAGTACTGAAATTTTCTGGTATAGTGTTTTTCAGGAGAACCAAAACACAAGATCTGGAAGAATTTCCTGATATTGAGAGACAGGTGAATTAATGTAAAAAAAGAAAAAAAAGTGTATGGTTGAGGCGGGGGGGGAAGGGGGGGACAACCCCACAAACTTGCTATTCACTATTTTTCAACAAAGTAATTGTACAGATGCACAAAGATGGTTCCTAAACTATTACTACTAAGAAAAACAGTTGCACCTCAGAATCATGGTTTTCTGAATATTTATAGTCAAACATTGGTGAAGATCAAAAAGAGAAATATATTACTATTAAGAAATTAACTGTGAAAAAAGTAAACTATGTAAAACACCCACACCTCTAATTTTACAATTTTTCTGGCCATGTGTTCTTGAAAGGAGTTAGTAGTGTTGCTCTGTAGAAATGTTCAAAGAAAGAAGAAATAAGTGATTTGAAATATGAAATAACTGCAATGTAAAAATAAATTGAGCAGTAAAGAATTAAAAAAAAATGAAGTAAAGGCTAAGCTACACATCTAAAAAATAATAATTTGTATGGAGAGAGTGAATAGAGAAATGATTACTCTTTAACAAAAAAATGTTGGGCACCCTGTGGAATAATCAAACAAAAAAAAAAATTATTCACACATTGCATAATTAAAGAAGGAGATTCAGGGCCAGAATCTCTTATTGAAGCCTGAAATTTTGATTAGGTGACTGATTAGACCAATTCATAGAAAATAGGTATATCAGTGGCTATTCATCATGCTGGGGTGCATGCAATCTGTGTTGAAGATAATTGTGAGACAATGGAGTGTGTGCCAGTGAGTGCCAACTGCCACTCTATATTTGAATTGGTTCTTAAGTTCTTCTCCTAGACACCTGGTAACACATAAATTCTTATTGTTTTCCTTGGAGATAGGATAGTCCTAGACATTCCAAATAATGTAGAATTTGTCCTAGGTTGCAAGTAGTCTTGGTTCCTTGGAAATTATTTTTAAAACGTATTTCTACCCAGCCCAATTGAACTGTTTTTAAAAGATGGATTGTATGCTGGGAGCACTGATATTCTCCCTCATTAAAACTCTAACAGATGTAATCACAGAAAAAACTTTTCAGAAATATTTTTCTCTGGGCTAAGCATGGATAATAGGAATGCACGTGACAATATTGTTTGACACCAAGGGTCTCCTCAAAACAGAAAACATTCCAGCTGCAGCTGGTCTCATTGTAAATACTCAGACATGGCTGGGGGAATTACTTGCTCTGTAGCTACTTAGCTCCTTGGCTACTTTTTAGGGTGCATAATATTACACATAATGTAAATTGAGCTCAATTATGCATGAAACTAGATCCTTCTACTGGTTTGGATGGCACAAGGGTTCCATACATTCCGTAAATGTATTATTGTACTAATTAAGATTTATAGTCATTGGTATTTAACCCTGTGTATCATAGTAAATTAGTTATTTTTCTGAGCTATGAGAGTTTTGAAATTAATAGAAGCAAAAAAAAAGTTAAAACATCACATAAGACTAAAAAGCTCAATATAAAAAGGAAAAAGAAAAGGACAAAATTTATATACGCAGTAACAACTGATCACCTTATATACATTTGTAATGTGCCTTCTTACCGGATTTCACCTGTATTTCATCTGGTAACCTCAACTATAGCACTGCCAGATTTCCTAGGCAACAAAATCTAAACTGATTGGTAATTTTATTTTCATTTTCAGTAATTATGACTTATTTCATTATTAATAAACCACTGTCCTACCAACAGAGAGAGAGTTTTGGAAGAGTCAATAGCCTAAGTTCCTTTTTGCTGTTTTTCATCATGGGCTCTACTATGCTTTTGTAAAAGCAAGGATTTTGTTGAAAAAATGCCCTTGAAAGGTTACAAGGTGGAAAATTACTACCTGCTTGTAATATCCAGCACAAATAGCTCAATTTCTTTGTAACAACCTGGGCCACTTATCATCTGTTAACATTACAAGCAAAGAGTCCAAGACACAAAATCTGTAGCGCACATGGTCACTTTTAGATGAAATACCTTTGTTCTTTATTTCTGTTAACACCTACAAAGATACAGCATTGTGTTTCTCCAAATTCCTCATTGAAATTTTCCTCTGGTGACCCTTAAAAGAGATCTTGACGAAGGCGAGGTGATCTATATGCTCCAACTGCTTTCTGTCATGCTGATAAATATTATCTCACTGTCCCGCTGCAGTCTCTTCTATCGTCTTTGTTATCCCCTCATAAACTCATTGCTGGAACTCCTTTCCATTATTATGTAACTGTCTTTGACAAAGTAGTTTCTGTTCAGCTGGCCCCGTTTCTATAGTTATAAAGCAAAAACTAAATTTAGTCACCTTCAAAGCTTTATGAAAATAATTTAAATGGGTGGGGCTGCAGAGTTTTTCAAAATAGAACCTGGCCAACTAAAGGTGATCAGTTGTGGAAATAATTATCATTATTTATTACCAGAAGAAGAAAACCTCTGTTGTAAAAAAAGGTCTTAAACACAAAAACGAAATAACAGGTTTTGAACACCATGTCATTTATACAAAATAATTACAAGCAATTCTGACCAGTGTCTCAATCAACCTCAATATTCAAGCTTGAGGTCTGATAAAAAAGTTGTCTACTGGGTTTATATTGTCAAAATGATTATGTAGATAACTTTAGATATTTTGTTTAATTTTGTTTCTCTTCAAAGATTCTGCCAATAAAATTTCAGACCAAGAAGTTTAATGCCAAATGATTTTATATTATTTTGCTAATAGTATCAAAGAAGTTAATTACTTTCACTTATTTGACATATATGGAATGTTTGACCTTGGTTGGTTGCCAGGTGCCCACCAAGCCACTCTCAAACACCTCCACCTTCTGAGAGACTGCACTGTTAGTGGTTAATGACTCAAAACAATTGTGGAGGAGCCAGGGTGCTTTACTGAGGCCAGGTTTGCAGGCCTGAGGGGTGAGAGGTGAGTGTTTGGGTGTGTGGTGGCAATTCCCACAAGACAGAAGGGGCCATCTTTGACACTGACAAGAGGCACATCCTGCTAGGTGGGATGGCACCTTCTATCATGGTGATTGTCATCTACTATGAAAGTGCTCAGCTGTAAAATTCCTCCTCCCTCCTCTGGGGGAAGGTTTGATGGGATATAACTAACTCAACTGCTGATGTGAAAGGCAACTCTGATGTCTTAAAAGGTGTCAAAAACCATTAATGTCCCCTAAAATGCCCTCAGGTTCATTCCTGAGGCCTTCCGCCAGAGGACTGCACATGATCCAAGTGTTGCAACAGATCCAGAATCTGTTGCAAAAGACAGTGCAAAACTCCCCTACCCTCAAGGGAGGTGCCTGGGCATTCCTAGCTATCCTGAATGTGAAACAAGAGACTTCTCTTTTGCTAATGAAGCTTATGATAAATAAATATTGAGAATATTTGCGTGTTCCACAGGTTTTATTCTAGCTATCATTTTTTTCCCTCAACGAGTTCCATACTGAAGTTTGAGACAATGTCTCAAAAATTACACAAAATTTGTTTAATAGGTGATCAAGTTTCATTTGTTAGGGAAGTTAGTGTCCTGGATTAACACACAGCTGGCTTGAAACATTTTAACCTCCAGTTAGTGTATGCATAGTTTATAATTCAGTCAAGGATTTCAACTCTTTTAGTAAGAAAGGAAATTTCTATCCTTTTATTGCAAATTCTGGATATCTTGCTGATATGTCCACATGTATTTATATAATGATACATTCTTCGTGTCTTATAACATCTGAAAGCATCTGAGGCACTATACATTTTACAGTAATAAATGCAATCCAAGTCATGCATTATTTCTCTTGTAGTGCTAGGTCATCATGCTAGGTGAAACTTAACGGTGCAAGTTCATTTTTATCAGCTTATTTCTAGTCCTTTTTATTCCTGTAATGTAGCAAGCTATCGACTGTTTCTCAAATGGGAGAACTGTGTTCTCTTGAATTAGTTAGAAAATTCACAAAAAGAAATTCATTAAATTAACTCAAACATTACAGTACAAGTTTAATGATGAATAACATCCAAAACAATAATACTTGGTACAGCATCATTTACATGACATTTGTAGCTAAGAGTCTTCCAGGGCTATATAACCACTATGTAGAAAAATGGTCACACAAGTTGTATTATACAATTAATCATATTTTTGAAAACCTGAAAGATATTTTATTAAATATTTTTATTCTGTAATTCATGAAAGGGTTGGGTATCTACAGTTTTGGGGGGTTTGTGCAAATATGTGTAGTTTTGCATGTATACACGTGCATTTCTGTCTTCATATTAAAAGAAATAGAACAGGATATTTTTGCAAATTGTTAAACGCTCATGATTAGCATTGCACTGTGTTAAGACAAACTGGTCCATCACAGCCAGAGCTCTAATTTGCCTTATGGTGCCCTAGGGAATAATTTTTATTTACCTAATTATTCATTTGTTTGAAGGAATCAGGGAGAGAAGCAACACTTATTTACTTTCTTTACAATTTTTTTTCTACGTACTGGAAGCACACAAAGATACCACCAAGCTGTGTTGTCATAAAGCTGATAAATGGGACTCCATGTTTTTTCAGCTTTCCTTTTCCTGTTCTGCAACTGATTGTAGTCCTTCTTCAGTGTACTGAATTTGAATGTGCCTTTGCAGTACACATGGAGGTATAATGAAGGACTGCACCCGTCCAGAGCTCAGTTAGGTGTAAGGATATCACATCTGAGAACACAGTATATATGACAAAGCTGAGGAGCATTTTCAAAGATGTGGGAGAAGTTGAACAGTCCTTGGCCACTGCTGCTCCACGTCTGCTACAGAGACCAGACACAAGTCTGATCCAAAAGTATTAGTAAAATAAATGCTAAGACCAGTATGGGGGACCAGTAATTTGATTTTATACTAAGATCTATTGGAAATATTATAATTTTAGAATGTAGTATTTCCTCTAGGTGCTAAATTTCCCAAAATTGCCAGGGGAATGATTTTTAAAATTAATGTCTTATCTCTAAGAACCACAGTATTTAAATTGATCAGCCCTTGGAATGTTTCCAAAAAGCAGTTTTGAAAATTATTTTTCAGGCTTCTGTTTTTGGAATGGAAGTTCAGTGTCTTTAATGAAGTTTGACCCTTCCTACTTTCTCAGGGTAGCTTTGGGAGGGAGATAATCTCTCAAAACAAGGTTTGTGTATGTGATCTTGTAGCAGAAATTTTATTTCTCTCTTGAATGTACCTATGTAATCCATCCATTCATGTAATTTAAAGAAGATCAACAGCCTCTCCACATTTAGATTTCTCAAAGTATCTTCCAGCTGAGGTGCTCCATACATGGAACATATATACACTCTCATGCAAGCATTAACAGGTAGGCATGGAAGAATAAAATATCTGTTTTTTTAAATATTGTCATTTAGATTCATCCAAAAGAAAACAAATACAAGGCCCAGGGAAGTTTGCTTTAGTCATGGGGTGGACTGTGGTGGTGCATCCTGCCCCCTAGGCTGCACTACGGTCTGAGAAGACACCCAATAATTACTTAACATCATTCATTCCATCTATTCTAGGGGTTTATATAACATCCAAACTCAAGAAATTTTTCTTTCGTTTTAAAGACAAAAAAATTTTGTTACAACATGTAAATCCTGGGGTCTTTTTCTTACAAATGTCACTCTGGCACATCATGCATGTTCTAGTAGTTTGAAGTTTGAACTGGGTCACTGTTCTGGAAGAATAATAGTTCTCCATGAAAAAAATAGTGATTTTAAACCAAGATTTTTTAAAGGGTTTTCTTGTATACTTAAGGTCTACAATTAGGAACTGTTTGAACAGAATTGACTTAGAGAAATTAATTTAATTCATTACCAATCAAATCAGAGTAGGATAATGAGAAATAAAAACAAATCTCAAAACACCTTCTCCCTCTCCCTCTACTGATTATCTCTACCTCTTCCCCTCTTTGGCTCAGGAGGACAGGGAATGGGGATTGTCTTTGCCCCTCATTCCTCCTCACTCTCTTCCCCTGCTCCAGTGTTGGGGTTCAACCCACAGGAGACAATCTCCCACAAATTTCTGCAAATGGGTCCATCTCACAGACTTCACAAACCTGTGCTCCGGTCCCCCAGGGGGTCACAAGTCCTGGCAGCACACCTGCTCCAGTGTGGGCTCCCCACGGGGTCACAGACTCCTTCAAGCACATCTACCTGTTCCAGTGTGGGGCTCTCCAGGGGCCGCATCTGCGCTCGCTGTGGTCCTCCATGGGCTGCAGCAGGACAGGCTTCCTTACCATGGGCTTCACCGTGGGCTGCAGGGGTCTCTGCTCCAGACTGGGAGCCCCTCTTTCGTGTTGGAAGAGCTGTTTCTTTCCATAGTGTCACTACCCTGTTCGGCTGCAGTTGCACCAGTTCTGTTTGTGCAAGTTTTTTAAGTCTTATATATGTGACCCCAGAGGTGCTACCATCAGCACTGATGGGCTTGACCTTGGAGAGCGGCGGATCCGTCTTGGAGCCAGCTGGCATTGGCTCTACTGGATGTGGGGAAAGCTTCCAGCAGCTCCCACTATAGTCCCTTGTAGTCCCCTTCTGCTACCAAACCCTTACTATCCAAACCATCCATTGTGTATTTTATTTGCAATTACAAATAAATGCAGTGGAAAATATCTTTCTGGGGGACATCAATTTAAATTTTGAAGTTACATTGCAAACAACGCAAAGCTAGAAATTTGAAACTTGAGAATTATAAAATTTGTATGAATAAAAGCCAAAATTTGCATTTAACTTCCTCTTTGGCTCTTCAATTTAGATGTTTCTTTTTCTAGACATATTTTTTGCTATGCTTAACTTAAAACTAAACAGGAAAAATATAAGTACTATTTCTTGTCTTCTTACTCAGCAACTGAAGTAAAAATTAAATTACGTTAAATCAGACTTTCCTTGCTTCCGTGTTTTTGCTGCAAGAGAAGGCTAAGCTATCTCAACGATGACCTGGTTCTTTTGATAAGTTTGTTTTGTAAAAGATGATCACTACTTCAGGACGCAAAGAAAGAAAAAAGTAGAAAATTAAGAATGAAAAGAGAATTAGCCTTTAACTCAAAGTAGAGAAAATTTGTGGAATAAAGTATCAAGTATATCTGAAGAAAATGGAATTTAAATTTAAATAGATAATACATAATGACATATACTATGAAGACCTTATAACTAAGAATTTTTGGAGTTCAATTAACAGCAAGAACAGAGTCATAAGCAAACCTTGTAGACTGTCGTAGGTTTATGTTGTGATTACAAGAGTTGGCTTACTTTACAATTCTTATTGTTGAAGCAGAAAAAGGAATCAGAATATTTAACTTTGAAAACTTTATTCAAATGTGATATTTATGCTGTTATCAATGAGCCATTGCTGTTGTATTGGCATTTATTTTGCCATTGACTTTTTTTTTTTTTTTTTTAAAATAAGCAACATATTAACTTACAGATATTTCCTGAACATTTTTATCTTAAATTGTGGACCAGAACAGGAGTTCTGCTTTTGCTACAAAAATAGAACTCTCATTCATTAACTCATCTGCTAGCAAAATCTAGAGTCAGTAGAAGTCCATCTACTCTTTGTTCAGATACAATGGCTTTTTGAAGAGTGTGGCCTCAGCCAATGTTAATCTGTTTCTAGAATTACTGTTTAGTACAGATGAAATAGCTTGGAAATCACAGAAAAATTTCCATGGTGTAGCAGGATGCATTCAGTTTGAAGACACCTAATGTCATGTTCTCATTCAACACTTTCCTATTGGAATCAGTATGTGTTTGCAGATGGAACAAGGATAGTGTGTCCAAAACTGTCGTATGTAGGACAATTAATTGTATAGCTGAAACAGGAAAGAAAATGTCTCCGCAATTTAAAAACCAAATTATCAATTTTATATATCTCTATATATCTATATATATCTATATATATTCTCATATATTCATATATTCATTATTGTATTATTTTTGTTGGCATATAATGTCAATTAAAAATTTTGAAGAAAACAGTGTTCCCAGTTCTAGATAATTCCTATATTGCCTTGCTAGTAATGGAAATGCCTTTCTTAACTTGAGTTGAATCAGTGTGAGCTCCTACTTATGCATTGTGTGGCAGGAAAGATGTAAACTTGAAACAAATTTGAATATAAGCATTTCTGGCAAGGTGGCCACTTCTTTTCTAATAAAGCAATTAATTGGTTTTTCCCCTTGACACGATGAAAATTCTAAGTGCACATATGTACACACAGACATCATGCTATGCCACTAGTTATCTTTGGAGCCTGCATAATTAAATGTTAAGAATATTTCTGTAGTCACGCCTAGATTCTACTGCTACATTTCCCAAAATATCAGATATTCATTGCAGAAAGTAACTCTCACTTTAACTGAGACTTGTTAAGCATTGTGTCAATTAGGAATGAATTCAAGTCTCTCTCCTTAGACTCTCAGTGAATGCTTATTTTCAGCTGAGCACTATAAACTCTTCTGGGTAATGAAACTATTTATTTAGATAACGTGAAGGAGTAAATGGAATTCAGAAAGTAAATAAAATGGAGCAGGAGAATCAAACCTAGTATTGGCTAATATCTTTCTTTAGTGCTGGAGAGAGACAAGATGCATATTATTGAACCTTGTTCCTTATTGTAGCAGATGCCTTATCAGCCCTAAAATCACAAGCCAAATAAGATTAAAACAAGAAGAAGTGGTTACCATTAACTGAAGGTCCTCCATGTGCACTTATGGCAGAACGTAGGGTTTCCACATTTTTATAAGTTTAGCAAATTAGCATAATTGACAAGAATCTCCAATTAGAAGTACAGTTAATGAAGTAATTCCCTCTCTTGGTTTGGCTCCCTACTGACACCTTCCCCCTTGCTTCTAGTCCCACACTGTTTATGTCTAAATACATGGGAAAGTGGAATGTCCTCGGTTCACTGAAAAAGCAAGATTAGAATAGGATTCCAGGAATGTGTTTGTCTAAAAAATTACTGAAGGTAGCTAAAGAACTATATAACTATGCAGTAATAGTCTACAGAGCTACGAATATATGAAAAATACATAAAAAGCAAAAATCTCTTGGCATCATAGACACCTTCAGGAAAGCAGGCAACTCAACTATTTTTACTTTTTTTTTTCTTTCTCTCTTGATACCATTAAAGCCATTTGCAAGGGTTCAGTGTTTTATGGACTTTACATAGAGTTAAATCATAACATCAGAGGGTTGTGTTAAAGAAAAAAATACAGGAGATTTTAAGAAATAAATCATGAACCACTCAGCCTTGCTTCCCAAAACAACCTTCTTAATGTTTTTATGGTTGACATCCATTTACTATGTCAACTCTCAGGATTCAGTGCATTTTATATAAATAATAGATAATAATGAATACAAATTATTGTGACATCTTAATGTGTGGAAAATTAATATTTTAGAAGTAGGAATGTACTTTGTAACAGTGGTGAGAAGCTATTTTCAAATATAAAATTAAATTTAGAGAAAAATTAAGCTTTCATCCCCCTGCAATACATATGTCATAATGAGAGTATTCAATACTCTTGCTTCTGAATATTAAGTTAACAAGAACTAGGAAGGCTTTCATAGTGTGTAGGATTTTTCTCTTTCTGAGTCAGATTCATCCCTACTCCCTTGCCACTAGTCAACCTTTTTTTCAGTTTCTTCTGTCTACTGGAATGTCTATAAAACTGTTAAGCAAGAATTTTACTCTAGAGAGCTCGAGATCATATCTTGATGATTAAAATATTCATCTGGGATATGGAAAGCCAAAGTCATACCAAAAATTCTCTTAAGGTCTGATAAATCTTTGACTCTGAAAGAAGGACTCATCATTAATTGACAATTCCAGGATGTTTTTCCCTCCTTGCAAATTCTGCTTGTATCAGATAAAGCTACTGCATTTTTTTCCCCTGCAGTTTATAATACTCTGAAACTCTTATTGCCTTAATGCTTCATGTATTCTAAATCTAACCACATTACAAGTAGCTGTGGTAAAAACATCCTTAGGGAGCTTACTAGATGTGGTCCTCCAAATTTGAGTCAGACAATCTGCCTAAAGGAATATGGAAACATGTTCTTGTGGTTTATCTTGACAGAAGATTATCTCCACAATTGTCAAGAGAAACTTACAGCATTTAAAGGATCATGTCTAAAAAAAGACAGGCTGTTGCAATGCTTTTAGGGAGTTCACGATTTACACACACATGTGAACAGATCTCTCCATCTACCACCAGATTCCATTGTCTCTCTGGCAGTTGGACTGGACGCTCTGCTGTGGTCCTTGTTGTCCAGGTGCCTCATTCCAAGAGACGTGCTCACATCCCTGGCTCCCAAGGCCATGTCACTTTTTTTCTGAATTGCCTGCCTGATCGGCAATCAGACTCTGACTTCTGCACCCACACTCACTGCAGCTGCTGGCACCTTAGACACACAATAGGCTGGTCCCTCTCCAGGCCCCATATATGGTCAAGCGCACAGGAGAGAGACTTGTCTCAGGAAATGGGTTAGAAATGGTGTTTAATTATAAGGCAGAACAGACTGCACTAACCAGGGCAGGCCAGGTCGGACAAGCATTCTGGCCAGCACGCTGTTTACAGATGGCCAGACTTTTTGTCCTCTTGTGCCTTTATTATCCCACATTTGTTCTTCCACGTCCACTTTAATGCCGCCCTTTCCTTACCTTATCTTACCTCTAAACATTCTCTAACAAGTCTTGCCTAATGCCATAATGCTCTTCCCTGGCACATCATAATGAATGCCATACCCCAAGTCATACCCCATGGGCAGGGACTCCTCAATATGTGTTGCCCCAGTGACTCACTGTGTTTCGCTTGACTTATGGGGCTGCTGCTCTCTGTGACAGCCCTGGGGGTCCAGGATAGGGTCTGGTGTCTCTGTCAGGGGCACTGAGGCTCTCCCACTGCCCTCTGCCCCTGCTCTTCTCTGCGAGTGTGCATGTCTGCGTGGATATCTGCCTTTTACTGTCTAATCACTTTCTTGTAATGGCTTATGGAATTTTCAGGTTCTTCCTTGTTTCTCTTTCTTTGTTCCTCTTTGTTTCTGTCCTTTGTTCTTTCTCTTTGTTTCTTGTCTCTGCTGTTGACTACCTCCTTTCTGTGTGTGGAGATGAGCATCGTGTCACATAATCTAAGATCTATATTGTTGTTATTTTCTGGTCACATTTTTGATTGATAGGCTGACTGTGGTCAAACCTCAAACATGTAGAGAACACCTATAAGCCTGCTGTCTTGGAGATATTTTTTTGACCTGAAATCATCCTAAAATAGTTGTCGGTGTGCTCCGGACGTAGCAGTATATTTGGGCTTACAGTGAACTGGCAGAGTCAGCATATTCTAGTGTTCTTTGTCCTGATCATTCAGTATAGGAGAATAGGTACATATCCCTCTGCCTCTTTATCTGCTTATTAACATATCAGAAGGATATTTATGTATTTAATATGTGGGAAAAAATGCTATACGTAGTTCTACCAACCCATCTCATTTTCAGAGGATAATAATAACAAGCCATTGTTCCCCATGTTTCTTTAATTTCAAAATGCTTGAGATGATAGATCTTGAAACATGATTATGTGAAAAAACAAAAAAAAAAGCGCTCTTCCTGTATCTCTAAAAAAAACGTGTTCCAGAATTTCTTTGTCCTGTACACACAAACACACAATGGTCACGTTTCCACGCAGGAGTATGGTATTTGAGTAAGTTTTCTAAAACAATGAACATTTATGGTATCTTTATGCCATGGTGAAAGAAACACAGTAATTAGTTAACTCGCAGAATATTTTTTATGACACCTTCATGTAGAATAATCATACGCAATATCTAAAACTTATTTATTTCAGCTAACAAAAATAAAGGGTTTTCACAAAATGAAAACAGGAAAATGAATATGACATATTGGTCTTAACTTGCCGGTCTTAGCCTCAGTATTTTAGCAAAAACTTTTGCTAAAGAATACATTTGCATGGAATACTGTTTAGACATGATGGCTGGAGTAAGTCTAAGATTTGGTCATTACAAGGATTTTCAGTGAAGATTGAAAGATAAATCAGACTATAACAGTAAATTTCTATGGTAGAAACTCCATTAATCTGTTCTGGTCAGCAATATATGTAAACAAGAAGGAGGACCCAGGAAACTACTGGCCAGTCAGCCTCACCTCCACCCTTGGAAAGGTGATGGAACAACCCATTCTCGAGCTTACCACAAAGCATGTAGTAGAAAATAAGGTCATCAGCAGTCATCAACATGGATTCCTCAAAGGGGAATCACGCTTGACCAATCTGATATAATTACACCTTTTTCTACTATAAATGATGTATTTCAAATGTTTCTTGGTAATTTTCTATGGAGCAATTATACTTAAAAGACTTGATATATTTCTTGGGTAAGGGGGTTAACCTTTAATTATTTTATTCATTCATTCATGATGAAAAATCATAGCATATTTACAATGCGAAACTATGTTCTTGCAAAGATAAACCCACTGGCAATTCTGTAAAAAACAGTGTATTTAAACGTACAAAGATTCATGGTGGTTTGGACAAAGGTAGAAAAACATTTCTCTTAAATATATGGAAAGGAAGGAAGGAAAATATGTTGGGAAAATATACAGGAATTCTAAGGAACATTTTCTCCTGACTTTTAGGGGCAAGTTTTAGAAAACAAGACTGTAAAATTATTGGCAACTGATTCCTAGAAGTTGAAGCTAATTGAACAGAGGAACAAATAGCTTAGCCTGAGTACAGGAGAGGTACGTGATCAGTAATCTTGGAGAGAGATGGACAGACTTGCAGATGAGTGGTGACTTGCATATTGCCATGGGCAGACAAGCCTGAAACTTGAGTCCTTAATTTTTCCTACCAGTAAGAGATTTTGTATTGCATGAGCACTATACACTTTCTGGCTCTTCTTGTGGATCTCCTGACAAATTCTACGTTGTCATAATACTCTGCCTGATAGAAGCCCCAATACTATGAATGAGATTACAAATTTCAAAACGTACAGCTGTAAAACCACTAGTTGACTTTGAAAACCATCTTCCCTTGCTTAAACTGTTAAAATATCCCATGTATATTGTGCAAAGCAGACAAGAGAGTAGGCTTTTTGTCTTTTTGTTTTTTTCAGAAACCAGTGCAATGACAGAGATTTATAATCCTCAGGGGAAACTGATGCATCTAATAAAGCAAGTTTTATTGAATTAATTAAACACTTCCCATTTATCCATTTTTGTCATTTTTATGTGTACATGTATTGAAGTTGATTGAACAAACATATTATATATATAAAATTATAATATCATTAATCTACTTTCCTTTGTTGTTTTGTTCTCTTTTAATATTTTTTCCCTGTGAAATATAAATCAAAGGAAAATTGCAGAATACCAGGTGCAAGTTTTTGTGAAAAGTCTCTTACCGAGTTATGAAATTTTGTCTCTCAGATAAAGGTCAAGGACAGAAGGAAGCAGTGAGTATGCGGTATGAAAGCAATCAACCCTTACATTCATTTAAAAGCAGGACACCTTTAAAAAACTATTAACAGTAGCAGTTTGTCACAAAATGGATGGGTCTGGTTCTCTTTTCACTAGCACAAATATAAATTGGGAGTAAATCCAAGTTTATGAATGAAGTTTTATTTGCATAAATGCCAGTGTATGATGAGCCTAGGGGACAAAATTATCAACTGGTTTCTGTTTGCATAACTCCAGTATCACTCTGTCATGAAAATAAGTGCATGTATATCCTTATGTATGCTTAAGTTCTGCATTCTCTTTTTTAAAATCTATATCCTAAAATAAATCCATTTCCGAAAGCATGAATTTCACTCATTATATCATTAAAAAAATACTTAAATTTTTCTGAAGTTTAAATTTTTCTACAAGAATTTCTATATCTAAAATATAAAGGTAAATGTTGTCAAGGTTAGGATATATTCTAGTTCTACGCTTTTTTAATAGCATGATTATAACAATGTACCAAATTTACAATCAGTTGTTGAATAGAAACCAAAGTCTCACTGAAGAAAAGTTATTTTAAAGTTTTAAAACTTTGTCCTTTAACCTGGTGCCCCTTCTGTGTGATAGTTTTTTTTCCCATACCAAGATGAGCCTTGTGTAAATAAAGTTGCAAGGGCCATGCCCTCAGACCATGTCAAGAAATGATAGTTTATTGATAGACATCTCATGGATTTCTTTGAACCAGAGCCATATTGTTATAGGTGCCATGCTCAAATATCCAAAAACAATGCTCCAGAACAAAATTATTCTTAGTAGATGCCTCCAGGTCTGCAAAGAGTACAATATTGATAGTCCCAGAGTTGTTAGCTTTATTGAAATATTTATTGAAATTTTGAGTTTTGTCTTAACAAAATGGTCTTATTGACTTTCCTGACATCTGTACAGCTCACTGAGTAGGTGTTGGTTTTGGCTTACAGTGAAATTTCTCATGTAAAACTCAGCCTGAAAAACAAGGCTGTTCATAATAACTTTTTTTTTTTTTTTGTAGCATAGAAAACAGCAGACCAATGACAGCACTGAAAGAGAAATTAGAAAAAACCAAAAACCCAAAAAAACCAACTGAAACTTTCCTGGTAGACCTGAACCAAAACTGTTCATATGTATCTTTTTGGTTAAATCAGCTGTTAAAAGTAAACAAATGCACAAACAAATAAACAACTTAGTAAATTAAAAATAATAATAACAAAATGATCCATCTTTAAACAATGAAGTTATTTTGCTTATTGTTAGATATATTAAATACAAGATAGACCTACAGTCACTCTCTTTTCCTGAAGAAGCTGCCACTCAGCAATGAGGGAAGAGCTTCACACCGACTAACTTCAGAAGATGAGTGCAGCCAGAGACTGAGAATAGACGTACTGTATCACCATCTGGAGTTGACAATATCTCTGCTGACTGTAGAGAGAGCTGAAAGAGATGAAAATTTTAAATTATACATCTCACTTGGAAGCCAAAAATAAGTGTGATGCTCAGCATACCTCATCATGCCATATTACCTCATTGTGTTTGGGCAAGATGCACTCATTATACTAGAACATGTATGATGACCTCCCATACAAAAGGAATTATGGCTAGGCCAGGGTGCTAAAGGTACGAATACGAGACATGAAAGACAGTGTTACAAATATGGTTATATTTCGTAGCACAGTTCTGTAACACATTAATCTTTTGTGTGCTCAGGCTTTACAGAAATGACGGAAGTTTAACGTGAAACAATTGCTCCTTTTAAGTTAACTTGAAACATAACACAGCAGTGAGTACAATTTTTGCCTTTTCATCTTAATCCAAAACTAAGCATTTTGAAGTATCAGATGATTAGGGGTTTGTCTATGTTTGGTTGGATTTTCTTTATTCTTTTTGTTTTTCTTGCAGGGGTGGTCATGTGAGACATCAGAATTAGGAATTTAAGACTTTGTACTATTGTAAATAATTTTCATCTTAATTAAATTTTAACTAAATATGTGTTTGTATGGCCTGTGTGGTCTGCCTAAATATGTAGTAAAACACTAGTGAGTCATTGAATATACATTTTCTTACTTCAAAAAAATATTTACCTTTAGATTATATATTGCAAAAGTATAATTTCTTATAGATGCTCTATTTTCACTCCTGAACCTGAAGCGAAGTCATGCAAGCTTATAAATATTCTTCTTCATGTTGAAGTCAGCATTAAAGTTAAGTATACCTGAGTTTCTCTGCAGGAATGATGTTTTGGGAATTATCTTGAAATATCCTTTGTACTAGTGGTCCATTGCATTGACCTGAAGTGCCACTGACCTCACTGAGACTCACGGAGATGCAGACTTTCAGCTGCACTGAACTCATTACAGAGCTGTAGGGTAGGAACACCCATTGCTTTCCAAAACCTCACGTAGCCTTCAGTGGGGCCAGAACAATTTTCTCAAACTTCAGGCTATTCAAGTGAAAACAAACAAGAAAATAAAGATTCTAAAATTTAATCTAAGGATATGCTTCACCAACAAAAATATTTTTAAACAATTCTATATTTTAAACAATCTGCATTGAAAATTATAACATTTGTATTTTAATTTTATTAGGTATGGTATATCAGCATATTTTTTAAATGGAGAAAAATATCATACTCAATATTGCCAAGGGTTTTTACTTAATTTGCAAAGCAAGTGTGGTTATAGATTACTTTTTGATTTTCTTTTGTGCTTCAACTGCTTTTTAAAACCTGAATTCCAAGTACCTTGCTTGCACATAAAAGGCATTTTTAATATTAATGTAATTCAATGATAATTTATTTTAAAGGTTAAATGTTACTGCTCACTGAGTTCTTGGTAGGTTTCATGGGGTGGAACAAAACCCCACAGCATAAATTTAAAGAAGGATGAACTCTTATTTTGATCTGTACACCATTTTTCAATTTAATGCTATTGCATTTAAGAAAACAGCAACACAAATCTTAAGGTGAGAGATATGATCCAACCAAAATTAGAACAATATTATTCTTGTTCACTTGGTTTTCCACAGCAGTAATTAAATTACTATTTGATATTAACTTTGGAGAATTTTCTTGTATGAAATAATATTTTAGGTACCTTAGTAAGAATTTTCTCAATGGACATTATTTCAAGCATAGTTCACCTAACCTTGTTCATGCAAAAAGGTTTTAGATCCTCTTAACTGCAAAGAGATAGCTTGTGTTTATCTTGCCACACCAATAATTTCTCTCTTATTTTCTTAATGACCAGGAATTTTGGAATATATTACCATAGTGGTACTATATAAGTGAGATCCCACTACTAAAGTGGTGTTAATCACTGTCATACTGTCTAGTGAATTGTAATATTCAGATATTAAACTTTACACTTTTAAATTCACTGGAAGGTAATATACACACAAGCAAGAAAAAAGCCATCTTTGGTCAGAAGAAACGTGTGTAGTGACAATTCCTATCTGCTGGTGTTGTATGTTCCCATCAAAACTTCTGCTCCTTAAAGACCTTTACTTCTTGGTCTTGGTAGCACTTTAATTTGGCTCCTATGACTTCTGAGCAGAGTGTCCATTTTCAGTTACCTATCATATGTCTCACTCTTTATCACAGAACTGTATGGATAAATAATAAAAAAATACAAAGTAAGAGAAATATCTCACAATTACGAAATGCACAGAGCTTCCTCTTGCTGTTGATTAGCAAGACAGTACCAAATCCTAAGAAGACAGAGCGCAGACTGGGACTGTTGCCAGTTCATTTTATAATCATTTTATTGCCAGCCAAAAGTATGTGTCCATTTTTTAAAACTGAATAATCCTGCTGTCATAACATCTGACATACAATTGCAGACATTCTCACTGATTTTCCTTAGTACCCTTCTAATCTTATGTGGTCAATTTTAGCCAAAATATTCATTCTATCTACCAAAATAGTAATTTTCCATTCACTTCCAGGATAGCAGAGTTGCTACTCTAGACTTCAGTAGAGAAAATTTTAAGCTATTGCTATTCAGGAAGCTATTTAACAGAGTACCCCAGGAATATGCTTTCGAGGGCTTAGGAGTCCACAAGTGCTGGTCAGTCTTTAAGAACTCTTTTTAGAAGCACAGGAGCTGTCAATTCCATTGTGTCATAATTCAAACAAGCATAGCTCAAGACCAACTTGGCAGGCCAGGAAAGCCCTTGTGAAGCTCAAGGGGAAGAAGAAAGTGTATGGTCTCTGGAAGCAAGGGAAGCAAGGCTAGGCTTCACAGGAAGAGTACAGAGTTGTGGTTCATTTATGTGGGGAGAAGACATGAAAGGCCAGTCTCAGGGTTGAGACTGACTGGTGTTGCATCAGATAACAAAGGTTTTATTAAGCATGTCATCAGCAAGATGTAATCTAAAGAAAACATTGGACCTACACTTGATATCACTATGATTAAGGTCACACATGGACATTGCAGCGTGCGTAGTTTTTCTGGATTTGAGTAAGGCTTTTTAATACTGTCCCTGACAGCATCTTTCTAGTCAACTATCCAACTACAGGGTGAGCAGGTATAGGGTGCACTGGGTCAAGAACTAACTGAACAGCAGGGGTTGAATGCACCATTAATAAGTTTGCTGATAATACTGCACTGGGAAGTGCCCTTGTCCCTCAAAAAGGACAAGAGGACTTGAAGAAAGATCTAGATAGTTTGGACCACTGGGCTGTGATTAATGGAAATGAATTCCATGATATTTGACAAGAGAAAATGGTGGATTCTGAACCTAGGAGGAAGTAAAACTGGACACAAGTATAAGCTGGGACATTGACTGGGGAGCAACCCTGCGAAGAGGGATCTGACTGGATCCAGGGTAGCAGGCTCAATAGATCTCAGCAGTGTGCCCTGGCAGCCCAGAGGGCAAACTGCATCCTGGAGGGCATCAAACACAGCATGACCAGCTGGTCAAAAGAGGTGATTTAGCTGCTGTATTCAGTGTTGGTGCTGCCTCAATTTGAAGTGAACAGGCTTTCCCTAGAGGTGGTCAGTCAAACATCCAAACCAGTCAGTGATTAAGAGGCATTTGGACAATACTCTTGTTAATATGCCTTAACCTTTTTTTAAATCAGTCAGCCGGTTTGATTAGATCTTCCAATTGGAAGGGTCTATTCTATTCTATTCTATTCTATTCTATTCTATTCTATTCTATTCTATTCTATTCCGTATTTTTGTCTCCAGTCCAAATATGATCCAGGAAAATTTTGTGGAGAGCAGATTAAATTTTTCAAAAGTTGCAAACTGCTCCTAATTCACAATTAGATTGCACATCCCACCCCTATCACTTACACTGGATCAAACAAGAATGGGTGAGCAAGACAAGACAGAAGTTGGACTTGATCATACTCAAAGGTCCCTTCCAACTCTGCATACTCTCTGATACTAAGCTTCTTAATCCAACAGGAAACTAGTTTTAATTTATTCGTTTCAAAACAGGCTAGACTAACTCTCCAGATGTCATGCCCTTTAGATAGTTGCAGGGGAGCCAATAAAAGTTAGCAAGCAGTAGTAGATAGAAGACAGCAAAATGCCCTTTCCAGCAGCAGATTACACTAGAATAAAGTGCATATAATGGAACTTCTCTCAAAAGATGCTTTTCAGTCTAAAACTGAATTCTTCTGTCACTCTTGGATTCTAACATCATTCTTGCAATGCTTTATACCTGACTAAAGTTATCAGTTGCATCAACCATCAGGATATGTCTAGAACATGTTTGAACACTTTGCTGTCCTTTTCCAGTCCTTGTGGTGAGCTTCCTCATTTCCTTTGTCAGATTCAAAATTCAGTATTATTATTGCAGTCTTAGCGGTCTGAAGATATAGGCAAGACAGACACAGGGAAAAACACACAAGTTTGAGCGTAGAGTATTTCTTCAGATGTGAAATAGTAGTAAAGCAGACTCTTTAGCACAGTGGTTCAACAAAGTAATAAATTTTGGTAGCAATAGTTATTAATTCAAGAAGCTAGTGAAAATTTAGTGATTTCCCACTAAAATATTGTATCATTCAAAATCAACAAATGTGAAAATTTAACAAAACAATAAATATTCAAGATCATTATCCATATTCTCTTAGCAATGTTATTTACAATCTTGCAGCGAAATGAATATGACCATTATCTACAGCATAAACAGGCAGGAAAACCAAAAGCACAGACAGCATATTGAGCTTATTGCTGCACTTCATACATGTCTCTATCTCATTACAAAATTACTGCCACATCATTGAAAAATATGTAACACAGAACAAGGGGAATGTAAAATGGAATTTCAAATTTAGCCAATGTTGCCAAACATTCTTAGATAACAAGCTGAAACTCTTTCACTAGCTTCCAAACTGATGGTTGTGTCCCTGTCAAAATAATCCTCTGGAGACATCTTTGCTTTTTCAGTTTGTGGGACAAGGATATACATTCCAATATTACAATTGGAATTCAATCTTACCCTGCATCTGACAGAACAGGATCTCATTTTAATCAGACGCATCCTAACTGGCAGATGCAGGATTGATCAGGATAAAAACACAAGGCTGATGAACAGGATTATGAAAATAAGTATACCTGAAAGGTATGTTCAAAGGTTTCACCCACCATCTGTCTTTTCTTATTTCAATTCTTCTGTTACTACTACTCATGTGAGTCCATCAGAATGGAATCAGGCTTTGGTCTCCAGAGTCCTACCTGACAAAGAAAACAGTTTACAAGGGGAACCATACACCTTTTGGCCCCTCTAACTCATGTCAGCCTACACAGACTGCCTGTATATTTCACTACTGCTTTAATTCTCATCTTATTTAGGGAAGTGATTCCTTAACTCCAGCTTCTGAATTATTCAATTCAGTTTTTTTCTTACAGAAATTTAACTGGATAAGACACTGTGTTTCCTCCTCAGCACAAACATGGAACCTACCTGCACCGAGAAACAAAGTTTATAACTCTTCTAAAATCTCTAAAAGGACTGACTTCTTGTGTTAATGTCTTATTTGGAAAAATATTAATAATTACAACTTGGTTTATTTACATTTTTTGATTTTTGGTCTTGGGCTGTGTTTTTTTTTTAATTTTTTTTAATTGAAAGGCAAAGACGTTATTTTCTTTTCCTGACAGGAAGCCTTGATTTCTCCTATGATACAAAGATATTTCATGTGAAATGCATAACAGGCCCTTCACATAGACTTGAGATCTCTCTAAATCTACATAAGGTCCCTCAGTGATGCTGAGAAATAAATTCTGAAGATCTACTGACCTCTCAGAAAAATTTTTTGATTTGCTATTATCTAAATTTTAAAAGTCACGAAGGCAGGTACAGCATAATAATGTACCTTCCTTTGGACAAAATATTCACTCTTCAGTGGAGTAAAAAGCAGAGAAGATAATATGCCCTCAGGAGATGTCACATACAGGCAAGCTACTACCTGGATAGTCACATCGTTCTGTCTCCCAGATTTCAGCAGAGTGTTCAGTTTTCCTCTAACAGTTATTGTATTGAGCATTATTTCTGGCCACTGCCTAGCTGCCTGCTAGATAATCATCTCCTGAAGGTACACTGCACTGTCACCCCACAGCTGCTTGTTGGTTCATTACTCAAATCTATCTGTTAATCAGATACTAAGTGCAAGGCTGCAGCACACATGGTAGCAGAACTCTAAATAAAGAGAAAGAAATCCCTACCCCCCCTTCTCCATGTTGCTCTAAAAACCACATTTCCTTAATTTTTTTTTTATTCCTCAGCTGTCCTACACACTCCTATAAGAACTCTATAAAGAAGTCTTCTCATTTAAGAGTTTTTAGGCCTGTGGCATGAACAGGAATGGTAATATGATTTCTATCTAAAAGAGTAGTGTAATTGGAGTATTCTTCCTTTTCTGCAGCAATAATCCCATAGTGCACAGGACAAGGCAGCAGTTCAAAAGACATAAAAACGTAAGCACCATGGTTGAGCACATGCTTTGAGATAAATTTCCCTCATGTAGAAGTAATAATTTGAGAAGTAGCATGCTTTGGCAGTTATCTCAGATGCAATTGCATCAGAGCAGTTACACTGCAGCTTTTGCTTCAATGCATCTCAGTTTTAGATAAACCAATTTGTGTAGACATGCCCCAAGAGGTAACCATATGGTAAGTTTGTGAGGCTACATGAACTGCATAGAAGTCTCAAAAACTCAAGCCATCCTTCAAGTGAAGCTGTGTCTTTATTTTTAATTGTCATTATTACCTGCATCATGAAATGCTCCAGGCTTCAGGTGCTTCTGCTTGATTCTTTGCTGTTTAATGTTATTTGTACATGTAGAGCCACGTGTAAAGAAAGCTGAGGGACAAACAGATACTTAATTTAAATTAATGAAGTTAAATACCAATTTGTTTATTTTTATTAATATTAGTGGCTTTGAAATAATCACCTCCATTTTATTGAAGCAAAAAATAAAACGTAATAAAAAAAAAATGTCTGGCCTCTAAATCAACTGCATCCAATCAGTCCAGTAGTTCTGAAAGAGATTCTACACACACCATTTAAAACACAGCATTCATTTCCTTGACTAACAGCATCTCTTTTCAAATTCGGAGTGGATTTCTACGTCTTTGTGACGTATAAAAGCAAAAACAATAGGATAAGAAATCAAGGGCTTTTATACTTTGACCTTGATAAGAGTTACAGTATTCTCTTATGCTTCAGAAGCTGTAGTTATTACAATTTACTCTATTTTTGGAAGAGTAAGTTGCAGAATTTAAAAGGCAATTTTTAACTATGAAAGCAGTCTGAAAGAAACAGATAGATGTGGTCACAAAATTATGTCAGGAGCAGTCATGATAAACTTATGGAAGGGATTACTGAAGTTATATTTCAATAAATGGGGGAACAAACTAAGAGTTTCTTCTTTGAATTTTCAGATATACAATGTTTTTAATATCTCTATGGTTTGAAAGAGACACTATATCTTTTCAATTGTACATTAATCCTAAATCTCACAGTATCTATCAGTGTGATTGTCAGTATTAGCCAGGAAGAAAAGGAGGAATTCTCCAGTTCTCCCACCCTAAGGCTAATTTTTTTTCCTAATTCTCATGTGTTTTTATTTTCCTTCTATTCCAGACACTGGTTATTAGTCATGCTTAATAACAGTATGTATAGATCTGATCTGATTACTCTTCTCATCCTCATTGGATTGCTGTTCTGAAATAAAAAAGAAAGTTGTTAATCTCCAACTCAGATTGCCACTTGGGTACCGCTTTGCCCTCATCTGTAGCACAGATTTTTTAATATCCTAAAATTACCTTGGAGTTTTTGTGAACAGATTCCATTCTGAGATAGGATACCTCTGAGGCTCGTAAGGTTTCTGCTCTCTTCCTCTTGCTTAGTGTGGTTTCTGGTGCTTTACTGTACGTCTTCTGTTCATGTCCAGGGTACAGGGGTTTTTTTATGCACCAAGAAAGGTGGCAGCATCGATCCTGCATATTATGGGGAACATTCTTAACAAAATTCTTTTTTGTAATGAAATAGACTAGATTTCATTATCTGAGAGACTCCCTTGGAACCCTTTCTTCCCGAAGTCCTTGTTTCTAATTGTAAAATAGACCAATCTACTACTGGTAATGATGAACACAGAAGCAGGGAACCAAAATGAATTGAAATTTGAGAACAAAGAGAAACAGAAACTAGATAGAGAAAAGTGATCTTAGGTATGTGAATCTTAGATCTCTCAGTCATTTATAAATTCATAGTATGATGCAGACCAAAGCAAATCAAAATAGCTGGCACAAAAAGAATAATGCCTCAGGAATTAGGAAGAAATCTTTAATTGAAGAGTTGCAATTTTTAAAAATTTTATTTATTGTTGAAATCCTAAAATGTTTCATTCAACACACATAGAAAACCTTGTGGTATAAAAGAGTGATATGAAATGGCAATTTTTCCTAGATACTCATAGTGTCTTAGGTAGTTCATAGACCATTGCTTAGAAAACTGCATGATATGTATGTGTTCTCATATATATCATGCATCAATTGAGACCAAAAAAATTATCTCTCTCTCTTGTTTTGAAGAGATGATGTGAAACATCAGTCGCAGTAGATTGATGGGACTTGCAGACCATATCACATTGCTTTTTTTTAAGTCAGATTCCTACTTCCTTCTGAAAATTTCAGGTATAATTATATATGCAGTTTCCTGAAAAATACGTTTTTCACAGAATAGGGTAAAAATCACAAAAGAGGAATAATGATAGAATATGTGATACTGTATTTTTTATTCTGTTTTAGCTACCAATATTCAAATTGTATACATATGTAACTGCTGCAAATTCAATTATGTAGGATTATGCAGAATTTTTCCAGGAAAAAATGTGTTTGTAGTAACAGAAATCTGATGGGAAAAGGAAATTTCATAGTTCTCTGGGTGCTGAATCATCGACTTTGAAAACAAAACACTTATATGACATCTTCACATGTGAAAAATATGAAAATATATATTTATGTATGAAGTTTAGTATTGTGTAAAACCCTGTCCTTGTTCCTTACACTAAAAACAATGACATATCTCATAGCTATAAAATACATATTCATAAATAGCAATGGTGATGTTCCATGTTTTTAAACAGGGTCTGACAGAGACCATGGCTGGTATTCTACAGGTCTTCATATTTCTTCCACTTGTCCACTTAAGGTTTCAGGCCTGTAAAAATTATGGAAAATTAACCCATTTCTGTGGTCTAATAATTTCCTGTTATTAATGAGTGAAAGCAAGAATGAAGTGAAATTTTGAACAAGGTAAGATGCAACCTCAGAGTTGCTATCCCACAGGCAGAATATGATGATGTTTCTCACTTTTAAGAAGGAAAAGACTGAAGCTGGGTCACAAAATTAACAGAAATACTGTAATTGGCATACTGTGGAGCAAAGCTGGGGTGCAAGAATGTAGTTTTGTTAGGAGTGACTGGCTCCTTAAGAGATCACAAGATGAAATGTAGCATTGTATGGCAACAACTGCTTGAACAAAGTTTATGAACAAAGGGGATACTAAAATCCCTTTCTTGTCCCCCTAAACTCTTTTTCCTATTTGAAAGCTTATCTTTCCTACTGAAGGTTCAACATACTTCTTGACTCAGACTTGAGTATGTTCAGAGTCAGTACTTAAGAATGTTCAGTGACTTTACTGATCATCAAGAAAATCAAAGCAAATAATATGGAAGCTACAGGAAGAAATGCCCTGCTCACAGCATTTGAACACTTGAGGCGTGAAAACAAGAGTTCTGTGGAAACTGGAAGAATTTCTAGTGTTTTAGGCTGATGTGTTCATGGTGTACAGAGACTAAATTTATAAATCCTCCCATTTTTTTAAATGACATCTTCATCATGTGATTATTTAGCTTGGTTCACTCCTTGGCTCTTCACTTGGCTGTATTATATAATGCTGTGTCTCATCCTCTTTTGGTAAAAGCCAACCAGTTTCCTTCAAAATAAGTCTTCATCAGGGTGCTTCTGGAGGGTTCTTCTAGTTAACAGTATCCACCAGATTGTATGTCTTTACCCTGAAGAGGTCTCCAGCTCTGTTTCAGCAGCTGAAGCACCAGTCTCTTTTTTCACTTCATGTGATCGGCAGGCAGAATATCACCTTGCCCTGTGAGTTGATTTGGTGGGCTGTAACACAGCCTTCTACTTATTTCAGATACTGTGCACACGCACACATGTGTACACAGATTACTTCTTAGGACCCCAGGAGGATCATATCAGATGCAGGAGAAACCTTTAATCAAATGCTGTATCATGCGAGCAATTCACCACAGAAGGATTATCTCTGATGAGTTTGGACATCACTATTTTTAATAGTGGGAACATTTTCTGTAGAAAACATACAACACACTGTCTTCTATTATCTCTCAATAAATTGTCATATAAAACTTTCATAGAGATCTTAATGAAAATTCAATTCATGAATTTATTTCTTGAAATAAATAATCAAGTAAAATTGCAATAAGAACTGAACTACTGGGAAAACTTCTATTTGAGGTCAATGCCTCTTAGAAACTTGAAAGTCTTCAGAACATGAAGGAGGCATTAAGATTCACTTAAATTAGCATAATCCCTAGTCACAAATTGTTAGACAGTTTTTTTTATCATAGAATAATAGAACCATTTAGTTGGAAAAGAGATCATAGAGTTCAAGCCATTGACCTAGCTAGAATCATTCAGGTTGGAAAAGAGATCATAGAGTTCAACCATTGACCCAGCACTGTCAAGTCTACCACTGAGCCATGTCCCTAAGTGCCACATAGATATGTCTTTTAAATACCTCCAGATATGGTGAATTCCCTGGGCAGCCTGTTCCAATGCTTGACAATCTTTTCGGTGAATAAACTTTTCCTGATATCAAATCTAAATCTCCCCTGGTGCAAATTGAGGCAATTTCCTCTTGTCACATCACTTATCACTTGAAAGAAGTATCTGGCCCCCACCTCACCACAACCTCCTTTCAGGGAAACGTTGAGAGTGATAAGGTGTCCCCTGAGCCTCCTCCAGACTAAACAATTCCAGCTCCCTTGGCTGCCCCTCATGACTTGTGCTCCAGACATTTTACCAGCTTCATTGCCCTTCCCTGGACACCCTTCAGCACCTAAATGTGAGGGGCCCAAAACTGAACCCAGTACTTGAGATGCAGTCTCACCAGGGCCAAGTACAAGGAGACAATCATAAATAAAACATTCTTTATAAAATTATTTTCTATAAAATGGAATGTATTTGTGAATATGAGGTGAATATGAGGATTTAACAAGTTCTCTTCACTCTGACAATGTAGTGCAATAATTTGTGTTAAACCCATATATCTCTGATGTAGGATTACGACTCTGGTCAATTAAAGGATATTACCTTTTCTCAAAATTTTCCCAGTGTTTTTTTTTTCCCCAGATAAAACAAGTTATGGCAGAGACCATCTTGAGAACTGACGTTAATATTAAGCAAGGAATAGCAGCCAGCTGTCATACCATATTAGATCAGATTTGTGCCTCTACTCCCTCTGGAAAATGTTCTGAATCATAATTAGTACATAATCAGTTTGTGGTTTTAATTGAGTAAAAGCCAGGTAGCCAAGAATCACAAAGGAAAATGGTTTTGTTCTTGAACTTTAAAAAACAAAGGAATGAGAAGAGTGATCAAACTGGCCTTCTGTCTGTTAAATGAAAGCCACCAGTTGCTTACAAAACGACTAACATTTTTTTCAGGCTCATTCAATGTGGTATTTATCCACTTCTTTCAGAAAGCTGCAATTAAAAAACCTGAGCTCTTTCCCTCAAGAACTGTCAGTAACATCATAAAAGGAAATAGAAGCAGACAGTAATTATTTAAGTATGATTTTTTTTCCAAGAATGGAAGGAAAAGACAGGATTTTTCTACTATTTTGAAAAGTTAAATCAGTGATTGGAAAAAACAGACAATTGCATTAGGTGTCCAAAAGGGTCTAAGGGCACTATAATGAGTTTATTCCACACTATACACAATATATATTGGATCACCTGCCATTTAAATTATACATTAAGAAAAAAAAGGATTATGTGCTTTTAATGTAAAGTCTAACTTCGTTAAGAACTCTAAAATTAAATATATTCTGATCAAAAAATAGGAATTTCAGGACAACATTGCATATCTGGAACATTATGAATTTAATGTGAACAGTGAGTTTTTTATTCCCTAGATGTATGTCCTTTTTTTAAAATCTCAAAACCTATAGTAGGAAGCAAAATAGTATAATATACACTAAATATTTTAATGCTTTCCCAAGAGACTTATTAATTTTCAATGTTGCAAAAATACCAGTAGGTGTCTCTATTGCTCCATTACTTCCAGAGGTTAAAAGACATAAATGCAAACCAAAAGTGACAAAAAAACCCCAACAACAACAGCAACAACGAACCACACCCCACAGCAACCACCACCACTGCCCTGCATCACCACAACATAGTCTACATAATTTCATATCTGGAAAAGACATATGAAGCCTACAGAGAAAATCAGATTATACTATGGTTCTTCTCTCTTGCTGTTTTCCTATGGCAAGTAAATAACATAATGTTATGTCATTTTTATTACAGTATTTTTTACCATTGCCATTTGGATTATAAATATGAAGTATTTCAGTTGGGCTTGTTTTCCTGGAATTTGTTATTCCTTGTTTTCTAAGGAGAAGTTTGGACCTCATGAAGGGCTGTGTACCAAAGCCACATCTGGTGACATCTTTCCTCAGGTCATACTCGTCTCCAACCCTCCTTCTAGTTTGGTTTTCACAGAGCAGATCATCAGCAATTATATTTTTCGCTTTTAAAGATTAAGCTTTGATAAAGTTCTCTGAACATCTAAAGGGTTTATGACTTAAGAATACTCATAATTACTGAATCTTTACACTACCTCTACAAAAAATTAATTTCTTATTAATGCCAGAAAATAAGGAGTTGCTGGAATGATGAGGGCACAGTTCTTCTGAAGAAATTCTGTTTGAGGAATGGGCAAGAAGCAGCACTCAGTGCCACCACAGTGTCAAGAAATATATCATCACTTTAAAAGAAATGAAAAGAAGAACTAATAAACATAAGGTGAATAAAATGGAACACAGTTGCTTTGTTCTAAATAAGCATGGTAGAAAGTTCTAATGTACCTGGCCAGAGCACAATAATGCAGTTTTTCTACATTCTTTCTCAGCTTCTTTTAGACCAGATATTTCCCCTGAAAACCTAAAATACTGTTAGAAACTACAGGGAAAGGAGAACAAAAAAAAAAAAGAACTTATACGGGGGAAAAGAAAGGTTAAGTGTGCCTTGATACAACATGAAACTTCAAGACACAGTTTAAAAATAATCCAAAAACTCTATTGAGGCTCAGGGCACCACTATACTTTTACCTTGCCTTTATTCTGTACATCCACTTTTGTCTACCTAGAAGTAGTCTGCTTGACTAGAAAGCAGAGGTACCCCAGATAGTATTCATGCTGCAATATTGGATTTCTAATTTTCTCTAAGAAAACAGGGATATTATATTTATTAGTTAAATATATGGGTTCTTGTTAAATATTTGCATCGGTGCTTGGGAATGCCATTGAACTCAAAGGGCATTTTGAATCAGGGAGTACTTCAGGAAAAGGTGTGCATACAGTTACTGTCTCCAACACTTCGTCATTGATATGGCACAACGAAAGCAAAACATCAAACAATCAGCAGTGATAGAAGACAAAAAGTACAAAGAACAAAATAGAACTTAATCTCCCTCTCACATAAAATCACATCCTGAATTAATTTAAATATTTTGTTTTGGTGAAAAATGTCTTATTCTTAGCTTCTCTTATATGTGAAGCCATTTAGATACTAATTTTTTTCATTCCTTTCT
>VZTG01004268.1:0-11707 GCA_013397845.1 Melanocharis versteri
TCCCACTGACCCAGGGGGAGGTTGTCTCCAGCCTGATGTTGTCTCCAGCCACCCCAGCCTGATGCTCACCCAGACCCTGAGCAGCCTGGTCCGGTGGAAGGTGTCCCTGCCCACGGCAGAGGGAATTGAGGCTGGATGTTCTTCAGGGTCCTTTCCAACCCCTTAATGTTCCATGGCTCTGTGACTCCATGACTGAGTACCTCTGCCTTCTGTGCCTGCTGTCACACCAAATCAATTAACGTCTTAATCACAGCATCAATAACTTAACTGCGGAACAAACGAGACCACAGCATGTTTATTTCTCCCCCTGAAACAGAGATTAATAATAATTAAAATATTTCTTAATTAAGGAAACAGTGATTTGGGGATGGAAGGGTGTTAGTCTTCTTATTAGAAATAGATGTACAGGAAGTGTACAAACATACCCACTGAAACGATTACATGGAGAAGACGCAGCTCTGAATAAATGCTGAACAATTTTTATCTTTAATTTACTGTATTTTTCATTATTTGGGGAGTTATTCCTCAACTATCGCTAAGCAAACCTGCCTGAGTACTGCTCCAGGTACCCCTGGAATAATTGTATTAATGTCTCCCTTCTGAGCAGCTGGACCAGGGCTACCACCAACAACATTCATGAATTGTTACTTAGATTTCCTCAACACTTTTTTTCCTGTAAAACTCCAGACACACTCTTTACAATCTTTCACCTTTTTTTTGTAATCTATGGATAAAGAGCGAGCTTTAACTTTCACCCCAAGTGAGGTGATATTAATATCATACTTTTTCTAGTCCATGGTATTTTGGCACAGCTCATCTACTTCGTATGTGGCTTTTCTCATTGATTCAATTTTAAAATACACTATTTTTTTGCTTTTTTGTCTCTATTCTCATTAGGTTTTCTCCACTCTAACGCTTAAACCCTACTAATTTGCAATGTCCATGTTATAAACTGGGGGAAAAAGTGCCACTTTTTTTTCTTCTTCTTTTTTTTTTTTTTATCACAGAAAATCAGCTTTCGTATGTATATGAAGTCTGCTTACTTCATTTTAGGTCACTTGACTGACTTTTTGAACATAAATTTTTCAATGCTGTAAATCTGTTCAGACTTAGGGTCTGGCAGTACTTTTAACATCGCCCTGGCGTGACGAATTCAAGGTAATTGAATTTGAGGCAGCAAATAGCAGCAGTTATCCTGATACCACACGTGTCAGCGCTGCCTTATCTGCCTAAGAGAGCTGCTGATCCTCAGATTACAACAGTCCCTTCTCGCTATTGATACAATTGCCTACCGTGTACAAAATCATTTATAAACACTAATTCCACCCTTCCTTTGTTGAGGGTGCAAAACCGCTTGCTCGAAACACAGAAAGGCAGCAGCAAGCTTGTCTCTCGAGGCTGATCGCTCAGCGCCGATTCCTTTGGTCGTTTTGAGACATCAAAGGGGCGTTTTTGCCTCCAGCCTTCGCCGTTTGCTGCTGTAAAAGCGGCGTGTTCGTGTCCCCTGCTGACCCCCCCTGTGCCCCCAGGTCTTTGTGTGTTATCCTCGTTGGGATCTCTCTGGTTTCTGGCCGCAGAAGATGCGCTGCCGCTGCTCTGTGGGGGCTTTCAGGAGCATCAGGTGCATTGCCACGGCTCAAAGCAAGACTGGGGAGCCTCCAGTCAGCTTCTAACTCCTTTTCGCTGGGGAAACTGAGGCCGTGGAGGAGCTCCAGCTGATCATCGTCAGAACCCTTCCAGAAGGAAAGTACACGAACTTCGCCGCGATTCGCCAAACCCACCAGGTTAGGGCAAGCAGCGGAAAGAAACCTGCTCTGCCCCTCCACCCCACCAAGATGAGTGTAAATAAAGGGACTTGTGTAAGATGAGGTGTCCCAGAAATGTAAACAGCGCTGGATGTCTGGCCTTTTGATTCCGCTGATGCCTTTTTGGGAGTACCTAAGAACAGAGGCCAGGCAAAATTAAGGGAATAAAAGCAGTTCTATTTATGGAAGGGCCTTCAGGTACATTTAGGGCAGACGAATCCCCCCAGGGGCTGCACCCAAAAATGGACCACGGGTCATGGGTTTTCACACTTTTATAAGTTTGGTCCATTTGCATGTTGGAGTTGAATCTTCCAATTACAGCTTCAGGTAACGAAGTCATTCACCCCCAGTTTGCTCCCGCCAACTCACTTTAGTTTACGTTTCTCAGGCCTGAGGCAGTGAGGTGTCCTTGATTGCCAGGCCTGGAGAGGAATTGTTGTGTCTGACCAGAATGGGGAAGCAGCAGCTGACACTGTGTGTGGAGTTCAGAGTTATACACTGAAGAATTGCAGGATCACAAATACCTGAGAAATACAAAAGCCAAAATCCTAAACCATCACCTCCTGCAATGAAGCAACTCCAAAGCCACAACCAGCGGAGGAGGAGAGCTCAGTTCCCCTGGGGTTGCAGCTTCCATCTCTCATCCCTGCCAATACCTCCTGGGAGAGAAAAGATGCACAGATTTTGGGGAAAGAACAAAGTTCTCCCTCGCCAGGTGAAAAATTCAGATGGTTTTAGGCAGCCATCCCCACCGTAATGGGATGCTCCTGAATTATACAGGAGGAAACAGTTCACACTCTGTCTCTCTGTAATGGATAACAGTAATTTACAAATTTAGCTTTTTTCCTCAAAATATAAGGAAACAATTCTGCCAGACCTGTTCTCTGCAAAATTTATTCTTCCCACCTTGCTGACACAGGCCCCAGACTGAAATATTTACTGCCTTTCAATGACCACATCTTGATAACATGGGAGGGACTGGATGAGCTTAGAAGTCTTTTCCAGCCTAAAAGATTGCATGATTTTATTCCATGAATGTAGAAATACATCTTTGAGTGTGGTGTGGAGGGTCTGGGCAGCAGAAGGGTCTTTGCTCAAATCAGTCCCTTCAGTACCTTGTCAATATTCCAGGTAACATGCTGACAATAAAACATGTATTAAGTTATAAAGTTAAGCATGTTCTAACAAATAGACCCAAAACAAGGGCTTATTAGTGGAAAGCATCATGCAACACACACCAAAATACTGTAAGACTCAGCTTTGTAATGGCTGAGGATGGATAATCCTCGCAAATATTCTGAAAAGCAGTGTAAATGTTCCTCATTGCCTCTTCATCTGACATCACTTTTTAACAGTGGCAAGAGCCTTGTTAAGCTGAATCTCCCCTGGTTTTTCTGAGACACCACTGTAAGAAAACACCAGGAGGGGAACTGTGTTTCATGAAAATCTAAACAGGGTGTGGAGAGTCAACAGGAAATGGGAGACAGCAGAGAGCTTTAGCGTGAAGGGAGGTGACTCTTTCCTTTTCATGTGGACCACAATGTCATCAGTCAAACGTCAGATCATCCTGACTTCCCTGCTCCAGAGGAAATTAAGATGTTTACCAAGATATTTACCATCTACCAAAAGCTCTGCTTTGATTTTAGGCAAATACCAGCAGTTTTGGTTTGCAGTAATGTACTTTTCTGTGTGCTTATAATTTTTTTTTCCCTTCTTATAAATTAGAGAAGAAATTGAAAAAAGGAAAGTGAGTCATGGGCAGATGCCATTTTGGACATCGAGATCTCCTGAGAACACCAAAATCTCAGGCAGGAATTGCAGAGTCATGACCAGGGTAGTGACATTAACACCTTCAGCCTTCCTCAAAGCTCTTTGCCATCTTTTCCTTTCATTGAACATCCCTCAGTTCTCCTATGAGGGAAAGAAAGGGTCTCAGCTCCCTCTGTTGCTCCATTTTCTGGGGTTTTTTTCCTGATATGGCCACAATTCCTCTAGACACTCAATAATTCAAACTTCTTCCATTGTTTCAAGCTCTCTTCACATGAAAAATCCTCTGACATCTCAAATGATGTGCTTTGTACTTGAATCTTTATTTAAGACAGGATGACCTTAATATAAAGATTTTCTCTCACTTTTATTTATGATAGGGCTACAAGAGTTAATACTTGTTCAAGCTTTAAGCACTATTTTTATGTAATGAAAACAAGGCTATAAATAAAAATAAAACTAGCTGTCATTTCTCACCTTAAAACCAAGCAAAGGATGGTAAGACACCAGGCTTGTATACTTGCAGCATTTTCCCTGGCATTCTGGAATTCCTGAAGCATCGAGCACAGAAATAAAGAAATGCACGTAACAGCAATGCTGAAATTTCAGTTTTGTTCTCTGCACATTTTTCCTGGTGCTTTCTTTGCTTCTTTGGCCACCACGGCGCAGCTGAGCAGATGTTCTCACTGAGTTTTTCTCCTGTGAGGCACAGGTCTTTCTCCAGAGTGATCACAGCTAATTTATAACCCATCAAGGTATATGAAAAATTCAGATGGTTCCTACCAGTGTTAAGAGAGCTTCCAAGAAGAAATGCCTCTGGAATTCATCTGAGAACAGAACTGGCATTATCTGATATTTCAGTGCCACGTTGCCAGCAGCTGTTTAATATTTTCATATATGCCACTTGCCCTCACTAGAGCATTAGGCTTCCACTTTTCTGGTCTAATTACACAGGCTTATGTTTTGATTTTTTAATATTTCAAGGTCAGTCATTCTCCCATAGGATCTGTTCAGTCTATTACTACACTGATGCCACTTCAGTGCCTACCTACAGAGGGAAACTGAAACTGAGCCATTTAAAGTGCAGTAGCTGGCTTTCAAGGCATTTCAAGGAAAGAAACCAGAGTATTTAGTATCTGGCAAATCGCAGCTATATTGAAGTCCAGCTACCAAGAAAAATGTTGGGTGTTGCAGCGTGGGCCATATGTTGTCATGTAGGATTCTCCCAATTCACCTTCCCCCTGGGACTGTGGGGTCGAACCACCGTGCCCAAACTGAAGCTCTGCCCTGCCTCTCACGACCCTCCCACGCTGCACAAATAATCCAACACCCGCCAGGACAAACCCCAGCACCCAGGTGTTTCACCCAGACACCCAGGAGTCAGTGAATTTTTTTTTCCCTTTCAGTAATAACCAATAAAACCAGAAAATGGGGGCGGGTTCACATCTGTACGTGCAGCGCGCGTGGGTGTTTTTATCAGTGCTCCGTGATGGTTCTGACACTGTAATGCTTCTCTTTCCCAAAAAAAATACTTAAACAGTTGGTGAGAACAGGCATGGGATTGTGTCAGCTGTGGCGAGAACACTCGCCTGAGAGGTGTGAAAGCTTAATTATTCATTCAAAGCAGTAGGGCTTCAATGGGAGACCTGAGCAGGCTCTTCTCCCGCCTCTTCCCTTGCTCTCTGCAGCAAGTTACAGACATTCATCGGGGAAATGCAGGTTCACATCCTCCAGGAAATCGGAGAACTCCATCTGAGCAGTTGCTCTACCCCAGCAGCACTTGACATCTCCACCTGTTGACTTTAACCCACACTTCTTTCTTATTTTTGTGAGTAATGCTCGCGCTGAATAAAGTTGTTTTGGGAGAGTGGAGCATTTTCCTTCCAGGGAAAATGTAACAAATTATGGATTCATTCACCATGACTTACTTTTTGCTCAGATACCCACCTCAGAAGTCAAATTTAACCCTGCCACTGCTCATTCTTTTTCCACCCTCTCCCATTAAACTAAATAGCTGGCTGCAGATTTATTAATCAAAATTAAGATCTGCTGACATATCTGCTGTGGAATTTACGATCAAAAATAATTTTTAACTGATGTAAACTCCGTGTTCTCTCCATGAAGCAGATGGACAGCGCAGGGCAATCGGTGGATGTTGTAAGTTCAGCTGTGAAAGTATGGGGGAAAAACTGGACCCAGTGTGAAAAATAATCCGAATAATTACGAAGCAGAATCCCAGGAACTGCAGAAAAGGTCATGAAGGAAAAGCCTCAGTGCATGCAAACATTAAACACCATTTTTTGACTGCAGTGTACAAGAAGTGCTCCTTCTGTTCTGTTGGGACACAAAATGTTGGTGAAGTTGGGGGAAGAGGGAGGTAGGGAGGAAAAGGGGTAACTTCAGCACTGTAACAGAGCAGGACTTGATATTTTCAAGGGAAATCAGCACAGAGGAGAAATGAGCCAGGAAAGTGACTGGGAAAGATTGAGATTGGCGATCCAGAAAGACCCACATCTATTTGAAGTGAACATCTGACCTGGGAGGGAGTAACTGCTCAAGGGAACAAAGCAGAGGGAAGGCAAGGGTGGGAGAATCCCTCTGAGTGATACTGGGATGCGTCATGCTGCTCATTATTAGTTTCCAGCACGCCCTCCTGGGTGAACCCAGGTCAGCACCCAAACCTGGCAAAGCTTCAAACGTAACTGTCTAAAGTTTGCTGTTCGACACGAAGCAGGAGCTCTAGGTGCAGCTTGGAATTTCCAGCAGGAGTGTTCCAGGCACTTGTTGCAGGGCTAGGATGTCCACCCAGCAAGACACCAACACGAGACGCTCCAGGTGCTGGGGGAAGTTTAATTACGGAGTCCTCTCCAAACCAGAATTACCTCCACAATTTCATGCACAGCTCTTTTTTTTTATTTTTTTAAGGTTAACACGAGCAGCTCAGCAAAAGGTGAGTCCTTGGAAGGGCTTGGCTCAGTGACCTCCCCACCACCCTGCGGGGTGGCTGCACCTTCACGCCCTTCCACGCTCACAAATTGTGGCTCACAGCGAACACGGACCTCCAGCTTCCAGCCAGAGATGAGCGCTTGCCTCCTGCCTCCCCTGGAATTTTCCACAGCGCGTCGTTCCCTGGGAGCTCACCCCGCTGGCGTCCCTCAGGAGAGAGCCACGGAGCTGGAATGGAGCAGGCAGCTCTTCCCAGCAGCCAGCATCTCTCACCGTTCCAAAAGTCACCTCCTGACGGTTCGCCCATCGAGAAAACCGCGCGCCTGTGTTGGCTTTCAGCTGCAGCATCCAGACCTCTTTCACCTTTCCTTTCCCAAAAGAACTTGCTCTTGATTTCTCACCTTATTTTCTCACCTAGAGACCATAAATTTCTCGCCTGTAGACCAAGAATTTTTCGCCCATAGACCATAAATTTCTCCCAGCACATACTCAGGACCAGCTGATTATTCTGGTAGGACGAATATTTTCTGATACACAAAGACGTTAGATATCATGTTTAACTAAGTTAGTTTTCAACCAGGGTGTGAATTTGTTAGATTTTTTTTTTTATAAGTGCATTTAAGTCTGTGCCTCAGAAGTTTTATTCAGACTGAATTTCTCTTGTTCTGTGAAAGCACTACATTCATTTTCTTGTGAAATAAGGTCAGTTGGCACCAATATCCTTTATAGAAAGTGAACCTATGTAGCCATCAAGGCAGGTCTCACAAAAAAAAATGTGGACACCAAGCTAATCTTAGCCAGCCCACACCAATTGCTGGTTTTGCCTTGAAAGTGTGGCACCAAAATTACAGCATTTTATTTTATTGCATACTTAAAGATGACAACGGCAATTTGCTCATCACGTTGAAAAAAAACCACCATACAAGCAGGGGATATTTGATATAAGATTATGTGATAAAGCAAGTTCCAAGTCAATGCTGTAGGTCCAAAAATAAAATACAGGTTAAATGCAGGTAGCTAAATTCAAAATCAGTTGCCTATTAGATGGCAAATTTTACCTTCTCACACCACCCTGCTCAAGCCAGTGCCCTCATTCTGACTTTCTGTTGCCTAATTCAAGCATTTGAATTATCCCAGATAGGTGCACTTTCCTCTGTATCTGATGTTATAACTCTTTCAGAGCATTGTGCAAGGAGTTAAGAGGCTTCAGAAGTGAAAATCTGGTTTTAATGAAGAAATAATTAGATAAACCTACAGAAAACACGGAAATTTTAGATTATGTGTGCAAAAAACACTGAATTCTTTCACCACTCTGGATTGGATCTACCTATAAAATTCAATAATCCTGCTGCACCCAATACCTCATAAACACCTCTTTTTTAAACAGCATAATTTTATGGTTTCCTAAAATGAGAATTAATAAAGAACTTCCTTAGTAACCTAGGATTTTTTCGTTTTTTTTTTTTAATTAAGGCACTTCCTTGTAGTCCCTAATACTGGAAAGCTGCAACCAAGATCAGCAAATATTCTGACTAAGAGAGGCAGAAGAGTTTTGTTTTATTGTTGCATCGAAGGAATGTGGAGAATATAAAATTCAATATCCAGAAAACTACTTCTTTCAGACTGGGTTTCTGCCCAGTGCATTGCACAGATGTCTTAATCTGCATGGCTCAAAAATCTCCTGGCATGAAAAAAATGATGTAATGTTTTAATTATTCACTAAATACTTAAAAATACAAGAATGTTGCCCTCATCGTTCATCCTTGTTCTAAGAGTTTACTGTGACCATAACATTTTTTCACTGCTGGAAAGTAGGATAATTCTTCTCACCAGTTGCTTTGGTGGTGCTCTCTTGTCACATAGGCCCCCTCAGAAAATGAAGACTGAAAAACAAATTGTTTAATATCTCTTGGTATTATCCAAAAATGCACAAAGAATCGGACAAAAAAATGATATTAGATCCACCTGAAAATAAGTATATGACGCAGGAAAGAACTAAAGAAATAGTTTTTATTGACTGTGGCATCTTTCCACAGAATACTTCATTGGTGGGGACAGAAATACTGTCAGGTTCAAAAAAAGACATGCACACACTTATATATAGCAATTATTTTTAAAAGCACAAGCAAAACAAAAATCTTAAAAATGGTTTTTAAGGTATTTTAGGATGGCATTTAGGTGTTTATTTGTGATGCTATGAAAACATCTCTGTGATTTTTCACTGACACAAAATAGCGTGAGACTGACTTTTTTTGTTTGTTTGTTTGTTTGGCTTGGTTTTTTTTATTTTAAAACTAATCAGTTTCTTTACAGTTCATCCCCAGCTCAGCCAGCTATTTGTCTGCTTCTTGTGGTGAATGGTTCGTGGTGCAGCTTGAAAGGAGCAGAGACTCTGAAGACAGGAAACCCTTTTTTAAATGCTCCAACCCTCTTTATAGATCAGGGTGAGGGTCCCTGTGGCTGGAGCTCTGCAGGGTTATATCCTGAACTGCTATTTTAATCTGTGTCCTCTACAAATGACAGAACCCCTCTATTCATTCTGTGTTTTGGCCAGCAAGCCTTCATCCCCTTTTAATTATTATTATTATTTTTATTTTATTTTATTTTACCATTTGCACTGTGTTTAACTCTGCTTCCTTTCTTCTAGATTCTCTGCAGAGCAGTAATGTACCTTTTAAAACAGATAAATTCCCGTGTTGCTAAGGATATGCCTTTTGCATTTATTGCAAAACTATGAGGAAAGCTGGGCTAAGCTGAAAGACTTTTACTATGTAGGGCCTGATTTTTAGTAATGTGGCATAGCTCACAAGTGTAAAACTTCAGCATTCCAGCAGCATTTGGTTCTCCTCATATGAATGGTTTCATAGATTATAGCCCAGAATTTATGCAGGTGAAGTTAATTTCAGCACTGGTGAATAAGATTTTTTCTCCCATTTAAATTGTTTTTCTTAAATAACCATCCTCGTTTAAAAAGGAAAAATTCTCTGAATCTGGTCTCTTTAAGGCTCTTTTTTAGACTGTGCTCAGAAGACATATTTCCATATGAAAAGGTAAATCATCATTTTCTTATTATATTGATTTTCCACTCACTGTGACGGCAAAGATTTTCAGTCTTCCTAAAAAGAAAATAAAGAAGGATCAAAGTCAACACATTTTTATAACCTGATGAATATTTTCCACACTGAATCATTTAAGAAATTAAAACTAACAGTCTACAGCATTTAAAATCATGGTGCGAACACACTCCAGTGTGCAAATGCTGCTCTCCTAAACGTTTAAATTCATTAAGTTCTTGGCAGCCCCATCTTATGTGTGCATATGTTTAATATATCTGTACTGACAGAGGCTCCACTTTAAAATACTCTACCAGATAGGGATCAGGAGATGGTACCAGGAGTGATTCACTGGATCTTGTCACAAGTTAGACAAGGTTTTCATCTCTTTTCACAATTTTTTCCAAGAACAAGTAAACAAGAAGTGAGAATAACTACATCCAGCTTTCCCCTCAGCTATGCTGATGGAATCCCTGCACAGGGGATGAGCAAAATTATTTGTGTTGATCTATATATATACACTCAAATAATGAGTATTAGTTCTGCCAAATTCCCAAAAACACCGTGAAGGCCACACCTGCAGGTGAAAACACTGCTGTCAAAAAAGGAGCATTCTATTGCCAGAGAGACCTCCCTGCAGAAAACGTGTTCACAGGCTCGAAACACAGAGTGACTGCTTCCTTTGCAGGGAACCACGCCATCCACAACTCCCCAGCAGCAGCAGCAGCACGAGTTCCACCAGCAGACGTGGAACTGCCAGGACAGCTCACGACAGCCCGTCCAACCCCTTGGAGGAAAATACTCCTGGATATCCAGGGCACAGAAACCTCACTAGAATTCAAGACCATGATCAGAAGTGCCTTTTAAGCGATGCAAGTGGCAAAACCTCTGAGATATCTTTCACAAGGTATCTCTCATGAAATATTTTTCAAGTATTAAGACCTCTCATTTGAGGCACGTACCATAAGAAACCACAAAGCACTACTCGAATAAGGAACTGATATCAGAGCTCCTCATGGTTATTAAAAGATATCTTAGCTACAACTGAAGCCAGGGAGCTACCATCAAGATGATGCTTATTAAAATAAACTAATGAGATTTGACAGAATATGAATTTAGGCCTAAATACCAACAATGTCACACTGTCAGCAAATGAAATATATTAACTGAAAACTGTTGCGTTTGATTTGAGGTCCTATCATGCAAAACGAGAAAAGAGGTCACCCTAGACCTTCAGGGAATCTGTTCTTACAGAAATTTTAATTTTGTTCACAACCCCTGGGAAGCAAAAATAATGAAGTGCCTTGCCCAGAGATGTAAGAGGTGTTCTAGTCACACACTGACAGCGTTACAGTTCGTGTTACCTCGTCTACCTACACGGAATATTCAGCTGAAAGAGCAGTGATAATTGGGACTAGATAGTGTTCTCCGTTACTCACACTGGAAATCCTACTTCAGTGGGCCTGGGCAAGTGTTAATAACTTCCCCAGAAAGAGTGGGACACCGAGCCTGTCTCTTGTTTCAGCCAGATGCAGAAGGAACGGGGTTTTTACGTTGCTTAGAGTAACACAAGAGCTCCTTACAGAGCAAGGAAGCTGTAAAATAAGGTAGGGTGAGCCAGTAACTCTTTAAAGGAGTCTCTGGGTCAGTTCCTGACAGCAACTTGTAAACACAGACATCTGAGCCTTTGGGATTCAGTGGGAATGGCAAAAATATTCACCCGCCCAAACCTCGGACTGCACCCGCAAACCCAGGTGACCCCACGTGCTAACAAAAAGTGACCCAAAATTGTGTGACACGGTGTCAGTCCCGCACATTCCTGGGCCAGGTGGCCTCAGAGCGTGAGCCTCAAAGGCTCTGCCTCTGGATGATGCCTTAAGATTGTAGCTTTTATATTTTTCGTGTGTTAGTAATCCTGCAATTCTTCAGTGTATAACTCTGAACTGCACACACAGTGTCAGCTGCTGCTCTCCCATTCTGGGCAGACACAACAATTCCTCTCCAGGCCTGGCAATCAAGGACACCTCACTGCCTCAGGCCTGAGAAATGGAAACAAAAGTGAGCTGAGGGGAGCAAACTGGGGGTAAATGACTTCATTACCTGAAGCTGTAATTGGAAGATTCACCCCCGATATGC
>VZTG01004268.1:19325-84826 GCA_013397845.1 Melanocharis versteri
GGTCCTCTGCCACCCAGAGCCGCAGAGAGACGCTCGGGACACGGACACGCACACACGCGCGCACGCCGACTTAAGGTGAGCGCCAAAAACTTCCTCCCGCACTTCGCTGCCCTCCGTCTCGAACTGCTGGAGAGTCCTGGGAGCGTCTCGACTCGCAGGGAGCCCCGCGCAAGGTAAAAAAGAAAAAAAAGAAATTAATCAAACTTTTGGGAAAGTTGTTCTGTTTTGGTTTTTCTTCGCTCCTTTGCTGCTCCGAGTCGGATGGGGACCCGGCAAGCAGCGCCTGTGGCATCAGCTGCGGGGCTGCCTGCGCTGGAGGGATTTCTGAGCGCTCTAATTTGGCAGCTTGAGGCGGGGGGCGAGGGCGAAAGACGGATTGAAGCTGGCTGCCTTCAGTGTCTTTGACTTTTGAGCGCTCTGTGTTACCAGAGGAGGGATCATGTTGCAGCTGCAGAAAGACAAAAAGTCGTGTACTTCTGCTCTGTGGCTTCCTCCTATGGGATTGTTCTTCTCACAGAGATTTGTCTTTTCTCTTGATTTTTTTAAAAAAATTATTTCTCCATCCATTCAGATGCTTTTAGAAGTTTTTAGGACACAGGGGGAAAGAGCATGGTAGACAGAACAAACATTTCAAGGACTGGAAGCAGAATCTGCGCAAAGTACTGCCCATCCAGCCAGAAGCCAGGAGATTTTGATAAGATGTGACATGTTACGTACTGATGTCATATTTGGCTATTTATTGTCAGGGGAAGCCTGGATAACACTTGGCACAGGTTCCTGTACCATCTCCACTCACAGAGAAAGTCGGGATGCCTCAGCATTTTGCAAGTGTAGCTGCACATGAGCTGGTCCAGGGCTGCGACCACCGCATCATTTTACTGCCTGTTTTCCTGGGGGTCGGGGTCAAACCCACATAAAGTTGCCATTCAGAACGTGTTTTTTTCATGGCGAAACTCCTTGTGTGGTAGGTTTAGACGGCAGAGGCTGGGGAGCTTTTGTGCGTTTGAGTTAAGGAGGTTTATTGCTGTTTGTGTATAATTAGCGAGGGTTTAACTGCTGCCGGGGTCTTTCAGGGCAGAAAGCGGTGCCATATATGTTGGTGCTGGATGTCGTGTAGGTGATGCAGCGCCTTCAGGAGGCTCTGGGGGCCTGGCCATGTGCTGGAGGGAATCGTGTAGGTGATTAGCAGCGACGAGTTTGTATCAGCGGCTCCCAAGACCGTCTCAGTGCCTAGACGTGGGAGGAAGGAACCTGGAAAGTGCCCTGCTGTTCTGTCGGGAGTACGTGTGATGTGGGAGCTGGAAGCAGAGACGAAGTGAGGCCGAGTAGCTATGGATACAGACCCTCTCGAAAAACACAGCTTCTAGGGGCGGGTTGTTTTCAGCACGTGGGGAAACGCCGATGGCAATCGGCGAAATGCGAGGAAGGGAGCGGGGCTCTGCAGCTCCGTGCCAAGGTGTGCCGTGCAGGAGGCTGAGCCCTCGTGCCACGCACTGGCAGCTCTGGTTTTCTTGGGGTTTTGGGGCCCGGCGAGGCCACAAAAGCTCAGTCCTGTGGAGCGCAGCTGAGCAAAGTCGTTGCGAATGCATCACCTGAGACCCCAGCCCTCGCACACCCACCTGTGCGGGTGTCAAGGAGAAAGGGGAGAAGGAAGAACGCAGGAGGGGACAAAAAAACAAAGCCAAAAACACAAGTTTGTGATGTTTTTCAACACTACAGTTGAAGTGGAGTGGTGGGGGAAAGATGTAGGGAGCAGCTTTTTCAAGTTAAACCCCCCCCAAAAAAGTCAGTGTAGTAATGACTCTGCTGGTCTTCACTGAAATTTCACCAGAAGGCCGGTCTTCCTAATAAAATTCATGGATGTGTGAGCAGATTCCAATAAGAAGGAGGAGAAAAGCCCGTTTCAGGGAGAAAAAAGCCACTTTTCAGGAAGAAAAGTGTTGTCCACAGCCATGTCCCCATCAGAGGCTCACAGCACAACCCGCAGCAGAGCATCCTCTCATCACGAACCTGGAGGGTTCAGTTTCCTCCCAGTGCCAGTGAGCCTGGTTAAAACAACCCGAAATACTGAAAAAACACCAAAAAACCCAAGCAAACAGAACCCTAGAGAAGCACAAAAGCTTCAGACAGGAGGGAGAAGAGGTTGAAAGAAAGGATGGAGGGTTTCTGTTGCATTACAGCTTGTAAAATTGGTAAGAAGAGTATTCTGCTGCAGGTCCCCAACATTTCTGATTTTTATGCTGATATGTGACTAAAAGGAATATTTTTGTCCACTATTGGTCACAGTCTGGAGCCAAAAGAACTGTCATCAATACTTAATGAAGTTGCTTAACCACCTTGCCTCTTGGTAAAAAATGTGGGTGCAACATGGACCACCCTTTAAAAGGTGTTTTGAGGTCCTCAAGTGAAGAGAGACTTTGCAATTGCTTACATTTAAATACATTAAAAGTTTTCCAATTCACTGCAAGGATTAAAGTGTGAAAACTGGAATTAATGTTTTCTGCTTTTCATTTGCTTTTTCACTGAAGCAGCGCTTAAACTATTCCTGGAAGTTGAAATATTTTGCATTTCTGTTTCATTGTAAACCTGGCAGTGTAGTTCGTTGCTTAAACTCTATGGAAATGAAAAATTTGGTGGGGAAAAAAAAAAAAGGTTATTTCCATATGACAAGCTGCTTCTGTTGCTTGTGAGGAAGTATTAGACATTCTGTCTCCGCTGGTAGGAACTGTAGCACACAGTGCCGCACTTGAAAAGGCAGCTTGTAACTTGTAGGTAACAAAATGTTCTTTGGGGTGGAAAAAAAAAAAAAAAGGAAAATAAAAAAATAAAAAGGTCTGAATATACTTAGGATTTCAATCAACGGTGTTTAAGGAGGATTAGAGGAAGCAGCTGGCTAAACAAATATTAGGTGTAGAGTGGACGCAGTGGTATAAATTAATAATGCAGCTCTTTATCTGCCGTATGAATGAGAGGTTTTGTGGAGATAAGGCGGCCCAAACACGGTCACTGGATGCCATCTAGTGGATATTGCCGAGTCTCTTGGCAGAATTGCCTTACCTTCACAACATCTGTAACTAATTCAGGTGCAATTTAGCCGTGAGTGGTTAGTTTTATTCACGTTCACCGTCAAAAAACATAATCAGCTAGTTGTTTGTTTGAGGGTTTTTTAAATTAGATTTTTAGGGGAGGTTATCTCTGTGTTTTAAGTGCCCATTAGATCTGATAAAAATCAGTTCAGCTTTTATTTATAATTTGCTACTAACATCTATTTGCATCTAAATTTACTTTTTAAACCACTCAGTCACAAACAGCCACAACTGAACACTCAGTTTGATGTGCTGAGCTGCTAGTGCACAAGTGAGGAAATTTCTGTACAAATATTGTGTCAGGAGAAGCTGTGTCCAGCAGCAAGGATTTCAAAGCTCCCTCCAAAAGTAATTTTTCACATAGGACGTGCTTTTCTTAACCCCCTTTTTGTTTCGTCCTGAATATTGTGTCAATGTTAAGCATAGATGAAGGAAATGTATTTCTGATAGCTGGTAAAAGGTCATAAACCCTTTCTTTTTTTTTCACCTGCTGTTATCTCCACCTTCCTCAGATGTCAGACACACGCATAGCTTAAATTGTCTGTTTTTACTGGGGAAAGGAAAGCTGTTTATTTAACAATTACAAGAATTGTTTATGCAGTGGTAGGTATTCAGGTGCTGTCAGTTCTCATAGCTCTGAAAATGATCCCATCCAATGACAAGGTTTTAAGCAGGCAAACATGCATCTGGATATACTTTGTGATGGGATTTATGGTATGTGGCCAGCTCACAGGCTTCTACTTCCTAAGCTTTTTTAGAATGTCAGCATCAACACAGCTTCCACTGCAGCCACCCCCCAGGCACCCAAATGAGGTGCTGAACCCATGGTTCTGATCCTACATTTTTAAAATAAGCACCACAGTGTGTATTGGAGCAAAGAATTATTGAAATACATGGCAAAGCCAAGCTCCCTGTGCTTCACTTCCTCCTGGTTTTCATCACTGAGCAGGAAATCAAATGGCAACATCACACTCGGCAGAACAGACAGTTCCTGTGTCCTTGTGGTTCCCTCAGCTTTGAAAACACCTTTTTTTTGTTGTTTTCTTTAGATTAGGACAACAGGATGGGTGTCTCAGACGTGATCAATAGCTCTGAAAACAAACACTTAAAGCATGCACGAAGAAGTCACGCAGCAGTAGCCTGCACTGGCTACCCTGGAATCTTTTCCCAAGACCCACATGAAACATTTCAACAGGAGGCTGTTAACACAACCATGAGTTAATGGCTAAAGTCTGCTCTCCCATTAGTCAGGAAAAGTTTGTGAATTGAGGACTAGGAAGGTAAAATACCACAGCAGCAAATGGGCTAATTGACTCAATCCTGTGCTTCTTAGGTGGCTCAGCTTCCCCTTCAGCCCTGCCCAGCCTGGTGCTGTGAATCACAAGGGAAAGAAACACAAACCTCATTAATGGGAGTCTTTGCAAGGCCACTGAGCCTTCCCTGGGACCAGGTTTTCCACTGGCACACAGAATCACTGCCACTTCCTGGAGCAGGGCACATCAGGGCAAAATCTGCATCATTAATGGCCTGGCACAGCAGAAAAGAAGTCATGAGGCAGAAGAATGTCCCTGGATATATGTGTCCTGCTCCAAAAAATGTCATCTTGGCATTTGCCTGGCTGCAGGAGACCATTATCTTGAGACATCTTTCCATTAAAAATATCTTCTAATTGCCTTGAACACAGGCAGCCTACAAGGAAAAATATGGGCTGTGGAGACAGGTTGGATTGGAAATACGTTTGGCAGAAATTTTAAGTGGTAAGAAACAAAAAGTTTCAAACTACTGCAGTGTGAAAAGAAGACAAAGTTAGGGACATAGAATGATTTGGATTGGAAAGGGACTTAAAGGTCATCTAGTTCCAGCTCCTCTGCCGTGGGGTCACTTAGAGATAGCTCGAATTTGGGGTTGATAATTTTTGTTCTGTGTTTTTGCAAGTGGGTGTGTTGAAGGGTTTTTGCATGTTAATTTGCGCTGTTTGTGCCTGGTGCCTGGTAATTCAGCTGGTGCCTGAACTGTGTCAACAAGTATTAGTGAGCTGTGCCACGAGGAATACCTACACCTCCTGTGGTTAACCCTTTTTTAAGCTCAGAATTCCTTTCCTGCAGTGCTGCCTACACAGAGGGAGAAGTGGCAGCCTGTGTGCATCTGCATTTGCGCTGCTGGTCTGTGAGAGCCTGGCCCAGGAAAACCACAGATAATCAACATTACTCACACCAGAAACTCAGTGAAATCAATGGAAACTCGAAAAGGCCTCGGTGAATAAAACTGTTCATCTATTTGCATGCATAGCATCACTCATGCCTGATCAGGAAGCAGCTCATAAAGCTCCAAGCTGCAAATCTGTTCAGTTTTATAGATACAAGCACCTATAAGGTGATGTCAATAAAGCATTAAGCAGAACTCTGCACATTTGCAAAGAGTAGAGGAATCAAGGCCTGCACCTATGGAAGAAGTACATGATTAATGCAGGGAGAAAAAAAACTTTCATTGCTAAAATAACTTCCCAAACTCTCCAGTCGAAACTAACTACCCATCTACTCGTTAACATGCTACACTCTAATATATTTATATGGTTGCTGGTTGGTTTTGGTTATTTTTTTTCCCCATAAATATATTTTCAGGCAAAAAAGAAAACCATCCCTGAGCCACATAAAAATAATACTGCCTAGAAATAGGAAAAGCACACTGAAAAATGTGAAAAAATCGGAGTGTTGGGCCCAGCCAAGAGACTTATAAGAACCATATCAGAGAAAAATAATGTTACAGGATGTGTGGTTGTTCTCCTACTGAAATTTCAGTGATTCACACGTGGTTCAACTACGACAGACCATGATGGTGTCACCACTTTCTGATCACGCTGCTTATGGCCTGAGGTGATTTGCTCAGCTTTTTTAACACCCAAGGTGCTGAACACGCAGCAGGAAAGGTCTGGGATTTTAATTTCATGCTTAACCTGAAGGATTTATGCACACACTGTTATTTTCAGAAAAGCTACGTTTCCGGATTTTCAAATATCTGAGGCAAAATGTCAGGATTTGCTGAGTCTTTGTGACTCGTTTTTCTAATAGCTTTGGTTATAGAGATCTAAAACGTGTGCACGAAACCTGATTCAGCTTTTATCAGCAAGTCAAGGAGGCGGACAGATTTTTTGGGTTGATTTGGGCTGGGTTTTTTCAGTTGTAGCTGTATTTATTCTTTGATCGGTTTCGTTAGAGCCCATTTTCACTGGTGCACAGTAAATAAACTTGATCCTAAAGTTCTTCTCCAAGCAGAACAGTTCTGAAAGCTGTGTAAATGCAGAGACTGTGTGTCTGGTGGTGCCTGTGCTGGTGTGCCTGGTCACATTTATCACGCCGTGTCATTTTTTTGTGCTGGGGGGACTTCGTGGTCGTCTCCGTGAGCCAAGAACCAGGGAAAAGCAGCAAAGATGTCGATCTCCCAAGCGTTTTCTAGATTTTGCCCAGCTGAAGAAGCAGATAGAGAGCACAGTAGTTCAGCTGTTGCTGTTGATGCAGTCAATGGAGCCAATGAATGGGTTGCTGCTCCCAGTTTCCAGGCATTTCATCTGTTTTCCCCCACGAGCAGGCTAGGAGAAGCGTGCAGCTATTACATTTCTTTTTCCAAAGCAACCTCCACAGCTGGTTCCATCTGCATTTTAATGTAGGTTCTGCTCTGATCAAGCCAGACAATAAGAAAAAGACTTTCAGACCCAGCAGGGCATTTCCCCAGCAGGATGGCAGAACAGCAGTGGCAAGTTGAACGTCTTCATAAACAAGCTGGGGAGATGTTTTCTTGACAAAACTAGCGTGGCATGTTTTCAAAGCTGGTTAGGAAATAAATAGCTCGCTGTGACAATAGAAGCACGTTTCAAATGGGGTTTTGCCAGGGCTAGTCAGCATTGGTGCTCTTCAGGGTTTTCATTGGTGACTTGGACAAGGGAACAGAAAATACGTGAAAGTTTTTAGAAATTGCAAAGCAGGAAGAGACCGAGTTATTTTTCCTTCGAAGTTTAAATGGTTTTGACTGACTGGAGAAATAAAAAAAAAAAAGGGAAAATAATGTTTTCACAAAACAGAAAGTGGTAAACTGAGACACCAACAGAACAACCTGCAAAGACACTTTGCCATCTAAACAAGCAGATCTATATCTCACAAAATCTAAAGAGGAAAATGAGAGTTCACACTTTGTGGCCCAAATCATAACTCTATTCTTGAACAAGGTAACTCAAATACAAGATCTTTGCAGAAACGGTTCAGCCCAATCCGACTTCAAAACTCATTTGGGTGCACAAAACTTGAAAATTATTTCTTTTCAATCACGTTCTGCAAATCTGAGACAGAACAGGCATTCTCACTTGTGGACGTTGCTGTGTTGAGTGATCCATTTTACATACCAAGCTGATAGAAACTCCAGATTTACTGTTTTTCAAGACATATCAAGCAGCAAAAATTATGAAGAGAATTATGAGATAATGTCCCTTAAATAGGACTTTCCCAAGGAATAATGGTTGTCTATAAAAAGTTAAACTACCACACGTAGGGAAAACTCTGTAAGTGTCAAGACAAAACACAGACAAAACAAATGTCCAGACCAGGAGACACAGATCCTGTCAAGCCATATTTCAAGAGTGACTTATATTTGCTGCATCTGATGATTGGTAGAGATTCTGTTCTTTTATCTGAGGGATGTTGGTTGATTTCTGCATCATTACTGAATTGTTGCAATTTGCTTGTTTGGACTTCAGCCTTTTCCTGACATTGTACTGGTGAAATATGGCTTTACTTCCAGCTGATTATGGATTTCAGCAAATCTATATTTATTTCTGTGGCTTGCAGCGTGCAAAATAATCATGTCAGACAACAACCCTCCTTCCACACGCAATGATATCCATCAACTCTTCATTATTATACCCCCAAAAACTGCCATGAAATGATGATTGACGAGTTTTATGCTTAAATATATGCATATATTAGTAGCAACTTTCCAGTTTATATTGAATTTATCACATAAAATAAAACAAAATCTTGTGGTTGTAAGTGTAGAAATGGTGACCACATGGTGGAGGGCAAGAGCTCACCCTGAAAAATATCTAAAGAGAGGGAGGTGGAGGTTTCTAATGTGGAACCACACCATCTTTGAGTTCCTTTGACACCAAATAGCCAATCTGACATATTTTTTATGTGGTGCTTGAATATTCCCTAAACTGACCCAAAGTCATCAGAAATCCAGGATCTTGACTCAATATATTGTGGCTTTCTGTTTGTGCCACCTATGAGGAATGGCTCTTTTGCCCATTATCAGGGAAATTTATAGATGGAAATTTGTTAACTGGAGGAAAACCAGAAGAAGAAATCCTCTTCTTTCGCAATTAAATTTTTGCAAGTACAGCTAAAATATGCAAATAAAAATGAGCAAAAGGACAAATTAAATACTCTCCTAGTCAGCAGCCATAACTTTTTATTCCCATGTTTTTAGGATGCATTTTGTCATGAAAAAAGGCAATTCTGATTCTCTGCAGGTGCCTAAGTTCTTCCCAGACCTCAGTAAGGACAAGAGAACACACAGGAAATACAAGTGGGTTTGCCTCAAGGAAAATTTGGTTCATATTCCTCTGTCATGGAACCTTAAATATGGCAGACGGCCTAGAAAGCGTAAAACAAAAAAATTCTCATAACATTTTGTGGGTTTGTTTTATTAGGTCATCAGTTTTGAAGCCACAATATCAGATAAGTGCCTTGACTCCCAGTAGGAAAAGTCTCTTGGCCTTTGTGCTTGCCACGGAAAGCTTGAATTTACAAACTGCAGGAGTAAACTGGGGAGAAAGAATAAAGAACAGAAAAGGAGAAGATATTACAAAATCATGCCAAAGCTCCGGTTTTAGCAGCATTTTCTAGAGCCTTTCAAGGAAAAAGGAAGAAGGGTAAAAATAGTGGGGAAAAGCAAAATGTACCAAAATTGTGGTATTGCTCTTCCTTGTTTTAACACCCAAGGTGCTGTACACGCAGCAGGAAAGGTCTGGGATTTTAATTTCATGCTTAACCTGAAGGATTTATGCACACACAAAGACAAGAACAGAGGGGTGTGAGGAGGAAGCTCAGCTTTTTTGTGCATGGCAGGCACTGCTGTAAAATGCTGAAAAATCATCTTAGAACTGTGTTTTCCTGAAAGCAGAGAAGGAAGGAAAGCAGGGCAGCACACAGAAAACACGAGGCTCGTTTACACTGCTTCCCAATTGAGCCTTCCATTTCCTATCATCCAGCCCTTAATTGCTCCTGGCTTTGACCTTTAAGGCAATCCTCCAGCTCTGAGCTGATCAGCTCCTCCAGGCTGGCTGGGGAAGCTGCGGGCGCTTCGTCCTTGATTCAGCGCTGGGAAAGCCTTTTTGCAGTGCTGTGTTTCATCCCAAAACGACCTGGGATGTATTCCCAGGAGAGCTCTGCTCGGGCAGCGAGGGATGAGCCAACACGCTCGCCCGTGATGCTGACCTCTGCTTTCCTCCTTCTGACATAAAACCACAGCAGAGGAGAGCCAGAGGTCCACGGGCAGAGAGCAGCCCATTATGAGTAAGTGCTTGCTGCATCCTCCTGATTCAGTTCATCATTCCCCTGCTGCAGGAATTCTGGGGTGGCTGCAAGCCAGGCAGCTTTATTGAAAAGCTGGATCCCAGCACCTCGCTGCTTGCACCTCGCTGTCACTCAGGGCAATAAATTCCCAGTGCAGAATGGAGGGCCCACGCAGGACTTGCAGGGAGTCATTACTGCCATCCTAACTCCTCGCTGCTCCAAGGAAAGACCTTGCTGTGCCAGCAGAGAACGCAGCACAGCATCAGTTTGAGATTCAGGCACCTGGAAACAGATATTAATAGTTACCTTTTAATTGTGTGTTGCTTTTAATACGAGAGAGAGGGTTGCTGAGCACTTAGGACGTTTTGCTGTGGGGATATTTTACTGCTGCTGGCGAAGCCTTGTTTCAGTCCCCTGCTCAGACTGAAATCCCTCCATGACTTTGAATAAGTTGGAGGCTCTTAAATCCTACATCCCTCCACCCACCCAAATGAGATGATAGAACTTCCTCTGTTCACAGGGGTGGTGTGAAGACGCAGGTATTCATGCAGGCAACCTCAGCAGTTTGTCTGGTGGTGGCACAGAGTCACCTATAAAATGTGGCTGTGCAGCCAGCTCGGTCAAGCAAGGCTGATTTTTGCTTCTGTCTCAGGGCCATATTTATTCCTCCTGGTGAGAAATAAATACATTGGCAGTTTCATGCGAGCCAGTCTGATTCTGGACATCCCCAATGGCTTTGGGAGGGATGATAATGAAGGAATCCAGAGGAGCTGCATGGAAAGTACATCATCTTCTACAGTAAAGAAAAGTACATCATCAATCTCTGCTTAGTTGGTACCATATCACTTTTTTTTATACAAACTCACTTTTTCTTATACAAACTCACTTTTTCTTATACAAACTCGTGTTTCCAGCAGGATTTGTGAGATTTGTCGAGACACTGAAACACAGCCACTGACCCCAAAGCAGCAATTCCTTTAGAAGCTGGAGCAGTTCTCTGCACTCCTATGGATTTGGGCTACCATCTTCTGTACTACTTCAAATAGCCATTATTCCAAATACAGGAGAGATGTCTGAATGTTACAGGCTAAATGAAAGTGAATGGGAGTGGAATAAAAGGATCTAGACTGCCTGAGAGTACTGGGAATCCTTTAGGTAAAAAAAAAACAAAACACAAAAACAAAAACAAAACCAAAACCAAAACCAAAACCAAAAAAACAAACAAAACCAATCGAAAATCAAAACAAACAAACAAAACAAACAAAACAAACAAACAAAAAAACCCCAAAAATCCAAAACCAAACCAAAACAAAAAAACACACACAAAAACCCCCCATACTCATCTGGCCCAGAAACTTTCCAACTTACTTCTAGGAAAAAATACAACAAATTATGCAGGGAAGATGTGGAAACAACAACAAAGCCTACATGAAATGCATATAGTCTGCCACTTACAAATGACAAAATTTTGTGGTCAAAATTAAATCTAAATATATATATATATATATATTATAGAAATTATATATGGAAATTAATGCATCTTTTTGAATGCAAGAAAGCCTGCATTATTCACTGTGTTTAAGATCTGTTGTATGCGAACACTGTTCACTTACTTTACCAAGATACTAATGTCTACACGAGTAAAAGGAAAATAAAAATCTGGTCAAAATGCCTTGAGCAATGAGGTTATTGTTCTTTCTGTAGAAGACAAAAAAAGGCAGCTCTGGCTCAAGCTTTGTTGAAAATAGTCGTGCAGCTTTCCACTATTTACTTTTCTAAAGGTTAATACAGCAGCCTGAAAAGTCTGGAGTAATTACAGTGAGGGCCGTATATGCTAATGCCTTCTGACTCACTGGCTCGGAGGCCAATAATATTTCTTCTGATTTTCTGGCTTCATTTTCCTGTTAAAGTATGGACAGCCTCTGAAATAACCAATTTATAGATTCGTAGACATGGTGGGAAAGATTTTAGGTGCTTTTATTCAAAGCAGATAAAATTATTTCCTGTGTTGGCCTCCTGCTCTGCTGATCTTTCTGTAGGTATGTGCTTGATAAAAGATGTCACAAAGTAAATTTCACCTTTTTTTATTGCATGAGAAGACACCATGGATTTTAGGTAATTTGGGGTTTTCCAGATTTTAGAGAGGACATTTCTGACCTTGGGGTTTCTGTAAAGCCAACATGAACTTGGACATACAGCTGGAAAATATATTCCCCATGAAGGCATTAATTGTGTTGTATTTAAGCAGCAATTGCTACACTCCTGACATTATATTTTCGGGTTTTGAAACAAATAGGAGCCGTGGGACTCTCTGAGAAGTGGCAGAACACTGGAATTTCCTCCAGCAGCCTTGCCATAACTCGCCTTCAGAAGGCTTTCTTCAGAACCATCAAAATAATGAGTAGTTCATGCAATTTGCTTTTCATCCCTACATCTTAAATGCCAAAGGAGAGATGGCAACTAGCATCAAGTCATTTAAGTGGACATGAAGTTGATATTATACTTTTTTTTTTTTTTAATTTTTTTAAAATTCAAATTCATATTCTGGAACACATCCAGCAGTTTAAATTGAAGACAAATCTCGTGAATTCTTCCTGTACGCATCCACAGTGCAGAGATTTCTAAATATACATGTATTATATTATATATACAGACTCGATTTTCTGTGCCTGTGCCATGGTTGTCCTGTGCACTGCTCTGGGATGCTGCACAGAGCCACCACGAGGAGCAGACCAGCCAGGAACACTTGGCCAGAAAGCGTTTTCAGGTCAGGATATTCCCTCAGCTGCCTTGCAACTGCAGAAAACGTTTCTTGAATTTACAGCAGCGGATGCCCCTTGTGAAATTAATAACTTTGCTTCGGTGACCAGGAAGTGTAGACAGTGTTGTTTAACCTCTCCTTTTGCCTGCTGAAAACCAAACAATATTTATCTTTGACAGCACCCACTGGTCTGTTTTGCCCGTGCTAGAAAATTAAGTCGCTTTTCCATTTTTTTCTGATGGCCAGCAAAAGGAAAACCGGGTCTTCACAGCTTTATCCTTTTAAAAAATTAAAACCCAGAGCTCTCAAATATCTTTGCATGCTTCAGGAATATTTTCATTAGTTTGGAGTGGTTTTTTGTTGGGGTTTTTCAGTTTTGGTTTGTGGTTTTCTGGCTGATTTGTTTTCATAGATTTTGGGCTTTTTTCAGTTTCTTCAGGTTTCATGGGTTTTCCAGGTTTCAGCATTATCCCAGGTGTTTTAGGACATCTAGAGGAACCATTTCTAGATGTCCTAGTGTGTGCTAGGTTGTTAGATTTTATTCTCTTACATCCTTAACATACAAGCACAAGAAAGGAGAATTTTGAAGCTGGAGGGGAACACACAGGTGGGAGGACAGTGCGAAATATTTACAGCTTCTCATGAAGCGAATGAAACCTGAGGAAAGGTAAAAGAAACATCATTTTGTCTAAAATCATGATTGACTGAGAAAATATACGTGCTTAAGAGCTGCAGAAGTTTGAAGTGAGCACAGAGAGATTGGATCCTGGGCCATAGACCTGGATGCTTTTTATTCCTGGGATTTGCTGCTTGCTCTGCCATGGGACAGCAGGGAACTGCTTTGTGTCCCTCCCTGAGCTGCAAACATATCTCTCACCCCCAGAATAACAAGGGAGAAAACAGTTTCTTAAACAATTTCATTTAAAAAAGAATATTATTGAATAAATAATAAATAAATGTTAGAATGTATAAAGAATTATAAAGAAAGAAATCAGCTGAAGTCCAAATATTGTTTCTGAATTCAGAGGGTGTTAGGGAAAATCTGAGTTGTAGTCAAGGTGCTATTTATAGCTTTTATGTTCAGAGTTTATAGTAGAAATGAGTTTATAATGGAAAGTATGTCAGGTTATGAGTGTGCCAGTACCTTTTTTTCCAACAAAGTCTAATTTGAGACATTTAAACAGAGGTGTTTGGAGTGGAAAGCTAGCGTCAAAAGCTTGCGCTTTTTTTGTCTTTTCTTATGACCAGCGTGAAATCCTTCGTAAAATATGTGTGCCAGTCCTTTTATAGCAATAATGAGGGGGATTTCTGAGCTTTTAAATAGGATCTGACTTTAGAGCCTTTGAAATAGAGGTCACCCACTGACTCGGAGGGTAACTGAGAGGGAAGGAGCACAATCACTGCACATCCTCGGTTCCTCCTGGGATTTGGGCTTCCCCTTCTGCTCTCTCAGGAGATGGGATCTCTTGCAGTCACCCTCTGCTTTATTCTGCTCTGTGGGTTTGAATGGAGACCCGGCTGTCTCCAGCCCTCCTCCCTGACTTGACCTGCAGTTTTGCTTTTTCACCTCGCTGCCAAAACCTAGACCCGAGTCTGCTTCACCCGGTGTGGGATTTATGATTTTGGAGCCGTGTGACAGCTGAGGAGGAGCCTGTCTTCCCCCAGAAAATCCACATGGGCCAGAACGAGGACTGAGGTCCCAATCTGGTGCTCAACAGTTGTTCTTCTCCACTCTGCCCCAGCTCCTCACCCACATCCTTGGAACAAAAAACAAAAAACAAAAAAACAAAAAAACAAAAAAAACCCAAAAAAAAACCAAAAAAACAAAAACAAAAACAAAAACACCCACAAAAAACAAACAAACAAACAAACCCCAAAAAAACCCAAAAAAACACCCCAAAAANGCACCCCAAAAAACAAAAACAAAACAAAAAAATCAAAAAACAAACAAACAAAAAACCCCCAAACTAAAAAAAAAAACAAAAAACACCAAAAAACCAACAAAAAAGCCAAAAAAACCCAAAAAACCCCCCCAAAAAACCCAAAAAAAGCACCCCAAAAAACAAAAACAAAACAAAAAAAAACCCCAAACAACAACAACAACAAAAAAAAACAAAAAAAAACCGAACAAAAAAACCCCCCCACACACAAAAACCATCCAAACAAAAAAAACCCACAAAAAAACCAACAAAAAAGCCAAAAAAAACCAAAAAACCAAACCAACAAAAAAAACCACAAACAAACAAACAAACAAACAAAAAACCCCAAACCAAACCAAACCAAAAAAACTTGTTTTGTTGCCACAATCGCCGTCCCCTCCCCATGGAAGAGAAGGTATCGCCTTTCTTTAATTGATTTTCCCTGCAGCACATCTCAGGCACTGTGGCTCCCTGAGACTGAAATGCCTCTGGCATCTAAAGGCAGGGGTTGTTCCATCCTGACACCAGCAAAGATCAAAGCCCAATGCCTCAAGTTAGTCTGGAAACTGGTCCTTACTCTACCTTTATACAAAACAGACCCATGGCTGCACCTCAAAAGATGTGTCGTATAAGTCTGAGATTAAAACAGCAGGGTTCAAAGGCATTAATTCTACGTAGAGTAATCTTTTAGTGGCACGTTGGAGGTGAGAAATTTATCTTCATTAAATGCAGGGTTTTTATGCATGCTGTTGTGTCTGTGTCGGACCTAATTAGAGCAATGACCTGATTTTTGGGGGAAGAGATTTCTGCTGTCTACAGCCCTTCCAGTGAGATTAGATTATTAAAAAGCTCATCAATTATATTTATACTTCTCAGATTATTTCGTTTTGATGCTAGCAAACTGCTTTTTAAATAGTATCCATTCCTCAAATTGACCAGAAGACAAAAATATTTCGTATGATTACCTTCATGTATCAGCTAACGGAACCATATTTTCTAATTTTCTCTTGTCGGTGATATTTTCTTTACTACTTTTTGCTGTTATTAGCAGCTATGGCCCCTAAAATGAGGAGCTTTTCTCCCCTTGGATGGGCAGTTCCTGTGAGAATATTAAAATAGCTGTTCTACATGAAAAACCCATCTCAGAAACAGATTAACCATCACACAAGAATGACAGAGGGGTGGGCGTGCAGGTTGCACCTGGGGTCTGCTCAAGCCCTTCCTGTGAGATTCCTGTTCCAGAGAACAGCAAGTTAATAGTTTATAAACCAGTATTCACTTTCTGCCTGGGACCCACAGTTACTGCATGAGCAGTCACTCTCTCTTCAGAGCAGGTAATAATGCATATTGATGCTTCAAGAGAGAGAAACAGGGGGGAAATTGTTTTGTCGAAGGTTTCGCGTCCGATAATTTCCCTCCTTGTCCCCAGCAGACTCTGCTCTAGAGGGAGGATGAACAAATTCCTGAGCACTGGTTGTTCTAACCAGCTTTTACTGGTGCAGTCCTGCCAGTCAAAAGCATATCTTGCTTTATCAGGGTGCTATCAGCAACCAGAGCTGGCGTGGCCGTCCATACATGTGTAATATACAGACAAACACACACTTTCTACTATATTGCTCACCAACTGCTACCAATTATGCTCCTGGAGGCTTTTTTTTTCCCCTCTTGCAGCTCTGCCCACACCAGGACTGACCTGTCAGCATCTCCCTAGCAATCTAAGCTAAACCAACAAACCCTCTCTAGTGTAGGTTAAATTTAATTAGGGATTAGCACAGCTCCCAGCTCTGCTGGGCAGCCCTCAGGCTGGGAGGTGGAGCTGTGCTAGGGTTGGTTTAGGGAGGCCTTCACGGGGATAGGTTTGGGCATTTGGGGCTCTTTTTTTCCTTTAAACCCTGCTGTTTGACTCTTTAAAAACCCTGCCCTGGCAGAACAGCCTGGAGAGCAGCGTTTGGAGTGCAAACCCTGACATTTGGATGTGAGGGAATCTGTGCCTTTGGCCTCTGAGGGAGAAATGAAACTGAGCTGACCCCACAAGATTTAAGCTCCTGGTAAGTGAGAGATCCTGGAACAGGGTCCCACGCCCCACGTGCTTTGCACTTTTTGCAGCTTGGGAAATTTATACGTGTCACCGAGATGAAAGCTGGCCTAAGCAGAAGTCAGTATCTCGGTTAATTTTTTTGATAATTTATGGCCCTGGTCGAAAAATCGCAACCCTAGCTTCTAAAAGCAGTAAGGGAATGACAAGCTTTGATGATGCACAGATCCCTCATGGTCTGACAAATACCTGAGGTAGGTGATGCTACATGGGGTGTGGAGAGAAATGACGAGTATTCCGTAGTACTGACTGTGGAGCACCCAAGAAATGAGCAGAAATACCAGCTTTTCAGGGAAATCCTCAGCAGATCCTCCTGTTCTCCCCTCTTTCCTTTGGGGCAACAGAGGCTAGTGGCAGCAAGCCCTGCCATTAGCACACCAAAGGGGAAACCAATCCTCTTTCCAAAAGCAGCACTTCGGGGCAGGGGTTCTCCTTTCAGGCAGCTTTGGAGATGCTTTGTTTCTACTGCATTTTGGTTCTTCACCCAAGGCCACAGCTTTTAACAGCCCTCTTTGAGGTGAGTGGAGCTTATTATGGAAATTTTCCCGTTGCCTCTGGGGCAGGTATTTGGTGCAGAAGCTCAGTGAAGCTTTGGTAACTGAGGAAAAAAAATAAAAATAGAGAATGGCTCTAATCCGTCAGGGCAAAAGTCATCCTTGCCCTGTGTCCAGTGATCACCTGTAATTGCTTAAGGAAAGAGTATCTATTCCAAAAAAAAAAATGGGCAGGAGGAGTGCAGACCTTCTGTCTTGTGTATCTTTGTGAGAGATCCGTGCCTGCTGTAGGGATGTCACCCTCCACAGTGTGACAAAGCCTGCCTCAGCTTCCCCTCGGGGGTGAGGGTGTGGGCTGGAGGGCGTTCAAAGCCCTGGCAGGTGCTTTTGGAGAGCCAGGAATAATGTCTGTGAGGCTGAAAAGCAGCCTGCACAGTCCCGAGGACATGAAAGCCCAGACAAAAGCCTGGCGTTTGTTCTGGCTGACTGTAGAACTGCTGATCCCTGTAATTAACTGAGTTTGGGGGAACTTGCAGAAAAGAGTGAATCCTATCCATTTGCCATCAATTTAATCTTTGAAACACAACTCATTTTCAGCCTACTAACGTGGGTATTCATGTTGACTAAGCAAGCACGTGGCCTTGTCTGGCTTAAACCAAATCAATATAATTTCCTTCTTAACTGAGTTTCCCAGTTCAAAGATTGTCAAGAAAACCTGCTGTTGGGTTAATGTTTTGGTTTGGCTTGCTTTGGTTTTATTTTTCTAAAATCTGCACAGGTTTACTTTATCTTCAGGACTGACCACAAGCCAGCAGATATTGCTGGCAGACAAAAATGAGTCTCAAGCCAGTTCATTTACCAGTTACATCGATGGTTTTTTAAAATGTCTTCTGTTTCATGTCACAACGCTACAAATTAAAACCTGTCCTTGGACTTTGGTTCTCCCAATCTCTGTATACTAAACTCAGTTCCCTCCTGTTTGCGGATTTCCACACGTTATTTTTTCCCTAATATTCGTCACTTTTCTGCTTCAGGATGGGTTTCCTAGGCATAGACTCTCCAGTCGTGTCTTCCTACAGCTGAATATATCTGAACCTAAAATATGATGCACTTCTGTAATTGCACAAGGTGCACTAAACTGCCTGCTCTGCAAGCCCTGATGCTTGCACAGCTTAAGAGGTTTTTATTTGCCACTATGTGTTCTGCACCACTACTTCGCCGAGCAGTTGCAAATTGCCCAGTTAATTCTCTGCTTTGCGTTTTCTGAAATTTGCTCAGACCGTTGTGGTTTCCCATAAGGAGGATGTCACACCAGGGCAGCGTGTTCGGGGAAGCTCCCGCATTTTTTATTCGTGTTACACCTTTGATTCACAAGCACGTGCTGAAATTATCTCCATTTTCACATCTTAATCCCCTGAGTCACTCTTAGAGGTCCAGGCTGGAAACAGAATTGACATTTTTCCTTTCTTTCTGCCACACCTCTGGGAGGTAAGGGCTGTCTCCTTCACGTTTTGCACACAACCACTGCAGCAGGCAGGGAGAAACCTCCTGCACGACCAAGCACTTCAGCAGCCAAGCCCTTTGAGCCAGCCACAAGTGCCTCAGTTTAATTTGCAGGTGTTTAATGATCCTTATCAGCAGCTCAAAGCAAAGAGTCCAGTTAGGAAATTACTGGAGTCAGACACCGTGAGAGCAGCGCCAGTGATGAGGAAGGTGCTTTGCTGGCAGTGCTGAGAGTTGCTGGGAACAGGTTTGCAGCTCTGTGCGGATCAGTAGGAAGCTCCACCTGAATGTGTTGGGTTGTGTGGTTAAGAGCATCAGCCAGGAGAGCTCGGACCAGTCCTGAGAGGGAAGAAAAAAAAATTCTGCGTGAGGCAGGCATCGGTTGACCTACTTAAATTGAGGTTTTTGCCAAAAATCAGGTATACCAGAGCAAACAAAAGCGATCCCCAGTGTCATAACCTAGTCCTCTCGTATCCACACTCCCCTTCACCCCAGACAGTTTTTCATAGAGCAAGCAAGTCCTGATTTAAAACTAGCAGTGTTTCTCTCCCCCGCACTAAAATGTCTTTATGAAGGCTGTGAAGTTTTTCTACAGCTTAAAATGATATCGTTTCCAGCTTAAACTTATTTATGGCCCCACTAGTTCTGTTCCCAAGTCTTAGCTGAAATATCCTTTAGCTTCTCTGGCATTTACTCTCTGATACATTTATAGAGAAAATTACATCCTTACCGATGTGTCTCTTGCCAGGCTAACCAAGACAAGCTCTTCTGGCCTCCTTTCATAAACTGGTTTTCCTTTCCTCTGATTGCCCCAATAAACCCCTGCCTGCATGTGTCCCATTCCAAGCCACCTCCTCCCCATCCCGGGGACCAGGAACACGGGCAGTCAGCCTGAGGGTGCTGCCAGTGCCTGGGAGAGGGAGGAGAGGAGCCAAGGTGATGGTGGAACCCAGCGCCCACTCCAGCTCTTTGATGCTCCAGGCCAGCCCCGTTGCCAAAAATTCCACCTTCTGCTGCAGCACTTCCAGAGGCCAGGCAGCCAGCCACCCACTGATTCTGGTGCCACGCTGCTGGTTCCCTTCCCTGGACTCCTCTGGTGGTGCTCTGAGGAAAAGTTCTGAGGCTTAGCACAGCTGTATCACCTATGGTTTTTTTAAATCCTTTGCCTCCTTAAACCCATTCTCTTCCTCCCCTGTCCTAAGTGATAATTCCCCACGCTGAGCCACAGCCAATGTTTCCGGTGCTCCCCTTTCCAAGTCCTTATCTAGACTCTTTTCTAGACACTTTTCACCTTATCAGAACTTTTCTGGTGTGATCCACCTCTAGTGAAGCTTTCTTCCATCCCTGTCACATTTACTGCTCACATGTCATGAGCAACCATTCCCTCACAGAGGTGTTTCTGCAGCACTGTCACTTTGCAGCTTCAGTTTTCAAATTATTGTCCTTTCCTCTTGAGTCCAATAAATCATTTTCCTATTTCTTTCTAGTGTGGCTGTTGACTTATTTAGTTCAAAGTGCAGAACTGCAGTCTCTCTGTGTCAGCCAGAGAGTCTGTACCTTTGAGGAAATACTAATTTCTGTCATCTTTCTCACATCTGACTGACCAAGGATGACTGTGTAACTCTCTGTTATCATTGCTGTAAACCAGCAAAGAGCATTTTCTTTTATTTTGGACTCAAAACAAAAAGTGTTTTTCAGACCATGGTTTGAATTTGTTGTATTCTTGCTGTTGTTGATTCTTTTGTAGACCAAGCCACCAAAAAAAAAAAGAAAAGAAAAAAAAAAAGGTGATGCATAATACTGAGGTGACACTGTTTACTTTTATTTAAGTTTGAAAGGGTTGCCTTTATCTGGAAAGATTTTCTTACAAACATCCACAGTCTTACAAGTGTTTATTATTTGTTTTCAGTTCAATTTAGCTAACAAGACTTTAACTAAACAATCATATGACTCATGTGTTTGTCCAGTGTTCTAAGACACTGCAATGAAAAGATGCTTAAGAAAAGCAGGGAGGGGGGGAAAATGGTACGAGTGGACATCTGAATGTTTTCCTGCGTGTAAACATGTGGGCAGCTATTACACGGGGCCTCAGCATGTGGAAATGGGTGGTGTTTTTTGGTGTTGGGCTCATGGAGAAGCCCAGTTCTGTTCCAGCTGCTGATCAAGCCTCATTGCAGTGATGTCACAGCTCCTTCTAACTCTGAAAATATTCATTTCCGCAGTACCCTTTGAGCAAGGAGAAAACAGCGCCGTGGGGGTCACCAAAAGGGAGCTTAGAAACAGAAAACTAATCCTGCCCAGCACTTCCACCTTCCCCCCGAGGTCCCACATGAAGGGTTGAACTCGTGTCCCCCCAGAGCCTGAACCCGTGGCCTGACCCCTAGGCCTGCCCCCTCTTCAGAACAACTGATCTCGGTAGAAAGTGTGTTTTGCCATTGAGTGCAGGTTAATTCAATTAAAGAAATTGCCGAAAAAGTTGTGCTTTCACAAGTGATCCCCACATGGCTTTGATCTGGCTGCACCCGCAGCCAACTCTTCACCACCAAATATCCAAAGAAAACTCACGCATGTTTGCAGTAAGGAGCAGATGTTTGATGAAAACAGTGCTGTTGTAAAATTAAAGTGTTTACCTTCTCTGGAGCAATGATTCAATGGGGACTTGCACTGGCAACGTGGAACAGCAATTTGAAAATATGCAGGGCACTATATCGCTGGTATTATTTCTTTATGAAAGTGAGTGGCTTCTTAAAGTCATTCTCAATGACACTGAGAGTGCAGGCAGTGCAATTCTCAGACCACAGGAAAAAAAAAAAAGAAAGAAAAGAGGGAGGACAGGCCTGAGTCCTCATGGTTGGCTGGACAAGGAGTCCTGTTTTATGCTTTGCACCAGGATCCATGACAAAAATGTTTTACTGATGGTAATTCCTTACAGCAGGCTGGCACCAGCTCCCGCTCAGGAAGTCTGGCACTGCATCTGTTCCCTCACAGAGTGGCACCCTTGAAGGATGTGAAGGCACTGTTAATGTTTTTAACTTTAATTTTTATATTGCCGGTACCCTCGGCTTGCCTGGGGTAAAGGAAATGGGACTCCACCAAATTAAATGTGGGAAACTCAGAAAGGAGATGCTGCACCTTCCCTGGAGGAAACAGAGAGCACCTGGCCCATTTCCAGATCTCCAAGTATTATCATTACATGGACAGCTCCCTAGCATTCCTATGACTTTTACAGAATTTCCTAAGCAAAAAGCCTAACACTAAATTTGAAGTGACAATCAGATCACTCGTTTTGAGCGATCAAAAAAAGTTTAAATGAGTTTGGAAAACAGCTGTGGCATGGAATTTATGCAGAGAGTACCAGTAGGTGGTTTTCCAGTCTTCTCTTGGATTCATTCCTTTTTGCCATATTTCCAGAAAAGAAAATTTTCTCTGTCCTTTTAGGGGCGTCGAGGCTTGTTGGTGTTTGAGGTGTTTCATTTTGTTTCCCACGTGCAATAGCAGTTTTTCCACCAAGAATATGCACGTATTGAGTGGAAACTGGAGAAGGTTTAGATTGTGTGGGCTCACCTTCCAGGTCTGCCTCAAAGCCCCATCATCATTTCTGTGGCTGGGAGGGCATGGGAGGCCTCTGGGGGGGAGATGTAGCACGGCTTGTAGGAGGGATGAGCAACTACTCACCACAGAGAACCATGAAATGGGACTACAAGTTAGAAAAACCCATTTCTGGTCATTCTGTGTGCTCCGCCTGGGGGAGTTTAGAGAGTGGTGCTGCTTTGGTGCTCAATCACCTGAAAATTGCTAGTGGAGACTATCAATCCTAGAGCATCCCTACTCAAATATCCCAGTCTCATCTTAATTAATTAAATTTCAACAATGTCCACCAGCCTGAATGGGCTTTGAGTAAATTATTTGCCTTTTCATTGCACACAAAACCCTCAAAAATTCGGTCTGACTGATTAGAAAAAGGTGGGTGTACTGGATTAATCATTCAATTTAAAGCATGAAATCTGGCACGACTAATTTAGGTACAGACAGGCAGCTCAAGCTCCCAAAGACAGCAATTATAATGATAGTAGTCAATAATGTAATCATATTGTAAACAAGATAAAAGAACAGCTTGTAAGAAACTGCCTAATGTTATTTGATATATGAGTTTTGGGCTTTTTTTGTTTTATTTATCTAAAGAAGACAGGCACCCAACTTTTATTCGCCTTTGGCAGGGGGATAGAGCACTAGAAATTCAAGACATTTATGTCCCTGCAGAAATCCAAGTGTGCAGGAAAGAACAGTCAGAAAACACCAAAACCCTGGCAGAAATTCCCAAGGCAAGTGGCCTTGCGGAAGTTTTACAGGGAAGCAGGAAATATTCCTGCCACCGAGAAATCACCTTGAAGAAGAGGTGTGGGTAATTGTACAGGACCTGGGGAGCAGAAAAGCCCTGATGAAAAGCCAGTTTTGTAAATACGACCAAAAAAGCAAAGAAAATGAGGAGGAGAGATCAGGTTTTCTTCTGGCTCCCAGCGACCTCCAGGCTTGCATGCTCAAGAAGAGGTTTTTGATGAAGATGTCAGAATACCAACACAGTCTGTCTGGAGAGATGGCTCACAATTTTTTGAAGACCACTGATAGGTAGAGATTGCAGTAAAAGCTTTCTGTAAAGGAAGGCACTGCAAAAAAAAATACATCCAATTTATGACGCGGAAAGAAAATTTGCCTTTCTGTGTTATCAAAGAACGTCTCACTGCCATATTTCAAGCAAAAACATCCATATCCCTGAACTAAAAACATGTTTATTCAGATCATTATTAAAAAAACCCCAAACTAACTAAAAAAAACCCCAAAAACCCCAAAAAACAAACCAACCAAAAAAAAAAACCCACAAAAAACCCCTCCACACACGCACACACACACCAAAAAACCAAACCAAACAAAACAAACAAACAAACAAACAAACAAACAAACAAACAAACAAACAAACAAACAACACACAGAAAAAAACTCCAAGAAAACTCAAGAAATAAAACTACTGGAGGTACTGAGTGACCAGCATTCCTTCCAGGGTAGATCTTAAAACACATTTGCTTCATCTCTGATTGTACTAAACCTAGAGTATGAAATTTTCTAGACCACATGACCTTGACTCTACCCTACGAATAATGATAGAAGCGTTGTTGCCCTGTGTTTCTGGAATAAATTCCACATTTGGTGCAAGGCAGGCACTTCAAAGACCGTAAGGACATTTTCTTTCTCTCTGCAAGCAATTTATCAGCATTCCTCCTGGGGAATTAATGGGATTCCAGATGTCTTTGGGGGTGTCATGCTGCTTTTGCACTGAGCTGTTCTGCCCACGGCTGGAGAGCCAGGATGAAAACCTGTTCTCCAGACAGCGACTGTCTGCCACCTTAGATGGCCCCAAATCTCACACAAATTGCCTTAAATACCGAAGAACCATGGAAGAAGGAGGCCTTGGAATGCGACGTTTAAGTCACCCCAATAGAAAATGTATATTTTGTCATTCCTGTGCCACCAATTGTTCTTTCTTTTTACCACAGAACCAGCAAATTTTATTTTACAAGAACAATTTAGTGTGGGGGCCAGTCTGCTGAATGTGTCCTGCCTTAATTCCATCATCCTAGGGGACTTTTTCAAGGAGAAAAACTCGTCTTAGCAAAATAAGTGCAAAGCAGAATCCAGAGTCTGTGTTGTGAGGGTAGTCATGGCAAGAAGTGGAGTTCCATCAGATTTGGTGAACTGAGGTCTCAATTCTGTAGCTGGAAATGAGTGTTTTGCATTTGTCTTTGGAGAATGGAAGATTTCTGGAGGAGATGGAGGTTATTCAAGAGCAGAAATGGACGGACAAAAGGCATCCTAGAGGTCAGTCAAACACACACCTCCCTTCCACTGACCACCTTGATCAGGTACAAACTGACTGTGACGATAGCCTGGGCTTCTGAGCGGGATGTAAACATTTTGCACGCAGACACAATAGCTCAGGTGTCCAGAATCTGCAGCTGAATTCCATTCTCGTGGTCTGGCTCAGCTGCCAAAACCCAGGCGTTTACACAAGTAGATAAGATTTGATCTTTAGGAGCTTTGGGACAGAGCAGAAATCTGTTTAATCAGCTGGATGGAAGGGTTCTGCTCCAAGTTCCCAGTTCTAAGAAAAGCTGCTGAAGGGAATGTGTGAGTACTGCCTGGACTGGTCTTCTTCTCATTCTATTCCCCACCAGAAATGTCTAAATGTGAGAGACCCTTCATTACTGCTGCTAGCACTGTCTCCCTGAAAATACACCTATTTTGTTCCATTAGTAGATATTTCTCTCTGCTTAGCACCAGCTCCCAGATGGATCTGAGCTCAGCCTGTAAAGGCTTCTATTACACAACAGGTTTGTGCATGGCTGTAAACAGTCCACAGATTTGGGTGTTATTTCAACCTCAGATTATCAAGACTGATTTTATTCATTCTGTTGCCTGTTTTAGATGGCACTGATTCCTTTACTTGCTGAGCCCCCTGCACTAGATTTAGAACACTCCACAGAAAGGCAGAAATTTTTATTTATAAATAAATAAATTTATTTATTAGGAAGCCCCCTGTTTCTGCCCAAGGAGTCTGGGTTTCTCTCATGCCATTGTGAGCTCAGGCTTCCACAGGTCTTCCAGCTCAGGGAAAGAAGCATTTGACATAAAACATCGTCACCTCTTCACATAAGGCAAAAATTAACTCCTGTGAATAAAAAGCTTTCCACTTTAAAGTCTTTTAACTGCTGCCAGAGAGAGAATATTGAGGTAGCTGGACCTTGTCCTGGCACAGTGGATGTATGCATATTCTGTAGCTAGACAGCAGTTGCAAAAGTAAGTAAGAAATATGATTTTCTATTCAAAGCAGACATTGGTGGGTAATGCTTGTTTTCAGTGCTCAGCCCTTCAGAGAGATGCTTGTCACTTGTGCAGCTGATTTGCTTGAAAGCATTCTGTAAACTCTCAGAATATTACGTTAAAAACAAAAATTGGTGCTTTGCATCCTTTTAGATACGCCAGTAGTGAATGAATTAAGGCCACGTAAGTATTAAAAAATGGTGATTAATGTCAGAACTTCAAATTGTATCTGAGAATGAGCACTTCTTGAGAATTTAAACACTGAATGTACAGTGACCTTGAACACTTCCCTGCGCCCTGTTGTTCTGCCTTTAAAACTGCTTCCCAGCTTCTTTGTGTCCCTGTCCGGGGAGATAGCAGATCCATAAACTGCAGTAATTGAAACCATTGTGAATTTCTTGAGTATGACTAATCTTTACCATTTCTTACCAAAAAAAAAAAAAAAAAAAAAAAAAAAAAAAAAAAAAAAAAAAAAAAATTAAAAAATCACTTACTCCCAGCCAAGATTTTATTGATTGTAATATGAAAACATCCACACCTATCACATCTCCCCCGAGGTCTTCCCAGGCTGCTGCAGAAGTGGAGTCTGCCTTCTATTGCTTTGGCTAGAGGCTGAGGATGCGAATTCCTCTGGCTAATTGCTTTTTGGATAACCTACAAAGCGCCAGGGGTCAGATTCTTGGCCTGGTAACGCTGCTTTGGCTCGGTGCCCCCGCTCCCATCGTGGGGAATCCCAGGAGGAGAGTGGTACCAGGACGTCCCTCACTTCAGGCACACACATTTCCTCAGCTGCTGCTACACGTGGCACAACCTCTGCCTTTTAACAAATCTGAAGTGCCACCAGCTTGGGTAAATGCCCCTCTCCCCCCTGAAAAAAAAATGCAGCCACAAGGCTGCCACGTCTGTGGCATATGGTATGTGAGATTTTTCATGTGGATGCTGAGGAAGAGGAAAAGCAGACTTCCAAGTCATCCCTGCTTGTGTGGTGTTACCACATAAACTCTCTAGAGCAAGATCATCTTTGCCTGGAGGTACAGATAAATATCCCTAAAAGGTGTCTCCTGCATCCCAAAATTATTTGCTCTGGGTATCAACACCCGACGGTGCTGCGTGGAGGAATTTCCCCCACCAGTCTCCTGCATCCCAAAATTATTTGCTCTGGGTATCAACACCCGACGGTGCTGCGTGGAGGAATTTCCCCCACCAGTTTAGGGAGACAGAAAAGGAAAGGGAGGCGTGTGGGGGGTTCTCCATCCATGGTACCAGAACGTGAATTTTCCTCACTCCTGAGCAGAGCCTCACCCCCTGTGCACCCAGGGCTTGGTCCAGATGGGGCTGCTGTTCCCAGGAAAGGCCCTGTGATGGTTTCTTGCCACTGCTGCCACAGAAAAGGGCAGATCTGTGGCAAGAGGTAAAGTCAGAGTGACAGAGTGGTCTGCAGAGCCCCTGTGGGCTTTTCCCTCACTCACAGAGCCCAGAGGTTTTGGCTCCAGCGCAGGCTCCAAGCTGCAGATGGAGGTGGGAATACTCCCACAGACCTCACCTTCCAAACCAAAGCTTCTCTGTTAAACAGGCCGTGCCTAAATCAATAAAAATCATTAATAAAGAAGAATTGTCAGAGGCTAGCCAGTAGCCAAAAAAAAAAACCAACCACCCCAGACCCCAAACCTGCAGCGTTTTGCACTGTGAGAGGGAAGGCAGGGTGTGGGGTTTGTGAGGGACAGGGCAGTGAGGTGTCCCTCGAGTGTGCCCTGCTGTCCCACCTGTGCACCCAGGCCAGCAGTGCCACCGTGCAGGAGTGATGCCTTGGAGTGGCTGCCTGGAGCAGAGGCTGGACAAGATTAAGAGAATAAAGTGGGTATTTACTGAAGGCCTTCAATAGATGCACCTTGAGCAGTCAGAAGCCTCCCAGAGGATACACCCAAGATGGACAATGGTCACGAGTTTTTTACACAATTGTAAATTTGGTCCATTTACATCTCAGGGGTTAATCCTCCAGTTACAGCTTCAGGTAATGAAGTCATTTACCCCCAGCTCGCTCCCCCCAATTCACTTTTGTTTATACTTTTCGGGGCCTGAGGCAGTAGAGTGTCCTTGAATTTCAGGCCCAGAGGGATTGTTTTGTCTGACCAAAATGTGAAGACAGTAACCAACACTCTGTATGGAGCATAGAGTTATGCACTGATGCAGCACAGGATTTGAAAAATAGGAAGGCTAAAACCTTAAGGCGTCAGGAGGAGCACCCAGCTGCCCTGGGGTGACCCTCCCTGAGCCCAGGCTCGGGCTGATGTGCTCTAGAGGGAGCCACATCTGTCCTTGCTCTCCCAGATGGAGGTCACCATCCTCCCAAGCTTTCCAGGAAAAGAGGGAGTGGCCGCAGAGGCTTGAGTTACTGAGCGTGGACCACCTGGGAAAGAGGGAGCAGCCAGCACTTGTCCTACCTCTAGGCACTCCACAGGAAGGATTAAGGGATGCTGAATTGGCTTTGAGCTCCCACCCAAGCTGGCTTTGAAGAAATGGAAGGGCAGGCAAGTAAACGTGCATGTTCTGATACGGAAAAAATGGCAATAGCATTTCTGCATTTCGGTCTGCAGCAGAGGTTGGTTCAGTTTACAGTATTTAGATCTAGACTTGAAGCACTTCAGGGTTTGTGTCTGCTTTGGGGGTAGGGGACTGCTCTCAAAGCTCAAACCTTGACCCAGGTTTTGACTGAGTACTCTGAAAATTTTGTGTTTCTAGCCCTGATAGAGGAAAAAAGGAGGAAAGAATTATCTCTCTGCATTTGAGAAAAAATCGTAGTAATAATGCCACCACTATTTGATAATGGGGGGGAAATCCTACTCTCTTGAAAGGCAAAGTTGGGAAATAGCTACCTTTTATTTCAAGGAATCGGATTAATAAAAATTACAGCCATAAAACACAACAGCAGCCCAAACCCTCCACATAAAACCTCTTGTATTTTATGCCTCCTTTTCTATTTCAGGTCCTCATTTGCCTAATTACTTCTCAGAGGCTGGCAGAGATTTTCCCTGCAGCGCTGAGCTCTGCTGACTGCAGAGACCCTACCTGGCACACTCAGTTAGTGCGTCAGCATTCTAGGTGGAAATGAATGAAAAATCAATCAGGGCAACTGCAGTGGTAGCACATTCAACTCTAACCTACTTTGTGCATGGTTCCAAACATTTCATTGTGTGTTTAGGCGTCTTTTAAAATGGTAAGTGGACCTGGAGTAAAATTGATCTTCCTAGTCAGCCTAATAAATGTTTTGTCATCTTTACTGCTCAGCTCGAGCAAATTTGCCACTCTGACTGCTAAGTTAAGCTGCAGACTTGATTGAGATGCCAAAGCCTACGAGAAGATTGTTTTAATCTTGAAAACCTATCACCAGCAGATTGCATCATGCAGTGGATATAGATACAGTGATAGGGCTTTGATTGTTTTAATTGTATTTGCAGACCAGACCTAGAGTAGGTCTGGAAAATCAAAAGCACACCAGAACCTCTCTTGAAACACAGGTACTGCTAACGTGTGGTCTTGCAAGGAGTTTGGCTTAGGAATATTTGTCTGTGCAATTTTTTAAATTTTTTTCTTGTTGCATTTCTGCATAGGCAGAGTTAAATATGGATTGCCAGTTTCGTTTAGTTGAAGTCCACAATAAAATGGTCCAATATTCATGCCTAAAAAATTAGCAGCTGTTGTAACTTCTGCCAGCTGAGTGGGCTCAATACATTAAAAAACCCTCATAAGATCACTGCTCTAACAAGTTGTGCAGTGCAACACTGTAAAAGGTTTCCAAAAATTCACAATCCTCTTCGTGTGTGATGCCTTTACAGTGAAGAAGATTCTTTTTGGCTATAAAGATGAAGAGTCTACTTTTTCTGGTGCTGATCTCTATCTGTTGGGCTGAACCTCACCCTGGCAACTCAAGTCTGGAGCATGAAAGAATTGTTCACATTCAAGGTAAGGGAATAAGTGAGAAAATGCCAATATCTTCCTACTGCTGAGGGAAACAGAATAATGTGCTTAATGATCCTTAATTTTTAATTTTTTTTTTTACTGCTGTCACACCGTTTTGTAAATACTTGTATTACTGGTGACCAAATGTTTTCTTTTCTGGTTCTGTTGCATTATTATTGCTCCTAAGGAAAGTAAAAAACCAGAAAGTTGCACTGCCTAATAGCACTTAGTCACAACCTTGCAAAGGCTGGTGAGTAAAGTACAGCATGATTTAAGACAAAGAGAAAAAGCATGCGTCCTAAAGTAATAAACAACTGCAGTGGGTTGAAATACTTCAGTTTATTGTAGAATAGATTTTATTTTGAGAGGTCTGTCGTACATAACTCTCCACAGCACAGAAATTTAATGCTGTGGATTATTTAAAAAGGCTCAGCACATCAGAGATCATAACTGGGCAATGTAAACCAGTAAAAAAAAAGAAAAAAGAAAAAAAAAAAAGTAACTTACCCTGAATGAAATGTGCCTTTCCTCATACCTTTAATTCACACTAAATATTGTCCTGGCCATCCTCATAATCCTGTTTGGTTCATGTTCGAGTCCTAGAGATTATAGCTGTGGCAGGATTCGAGCCTGCAGCACAATGCAGCTGTTTTTTCAGTCCCAGCCTCAGTCCTTGAGGGTTATCCTGCATAAGAAGAACCAGGGGGTTTATGCAGTAAGGACAGACAGAATGAACAGGGATTTTCCTGCTTTCCCCCCTGCCTTCCTTGAGCCTGGCTGAAATTAATTTTGCAAAATAGAGAGATGCAGAATTACTGTCCCTTCTCTCTCTTTCTCTGTCTCTCTTTCTCTCTCTCTCTTTTTAAAGTTTGATTTCTTTCTCTCAACAGCCGGCAAATTGTGCTATTTGAGTGTTTGTGTAAATGTGAATTACCAAGCTAGAGCGGGTTACCAGGGGAGGCTGAACGTCTGGGGAGTTCACAGGAAAGTCACAGAAGTTAAAGGCACCCTGCACCTATTAAAACAGAGATTGTCAAGGTCAGACGAGCAGTAACAGAGAGCTGCTCTCCCTCTGAGGAGGCTCACAGGATGAAGGTCAAATGAATGTGTTATGTCAAAATGAAAACCTATCAATCACTGCTCTGAGATGATGAACATTTTTTTCCCCCCGGGCAAATTCCAAATCAGACATCGATGCCTTATAAACATATATTTTGCCTTTCCTTGGATAACGCATCTTTTTGTCTCTGAGCTTTATCTTTTTGGAAAATTAAATCAGTGGAATACTCAGTACTTTAGTGTAATTCATGAGTCATACATGTCAATTATTACCAACCCAAATAGCTCAAAACTGATAGGAGCTTTTAGGTGAACCATTCTCCCTCCCCATGAAAACTCACCTGTACTTCAGGAGTTTATTCCTCCAAGGAAAGCTGGATAAAGATTTAAATATGAGCTCTGCCACGAGCTCTGTACACCAGCTGGTTCAGGCTCTGAAATGCACAGGCAGACCACAAATCAGAGACTGAAACTGCTTGGGCTGTGGCATTTTTGCTTCTGATTTTTGCCATTCCTCTCTGCATTGTGGAGTCCCACCAGGGCTGGGATCCCTCTCTGCCCAGTGCTGCATAAACAGATTTAAAAATCTACACCTGGAGATGGGATGGAGGTCAGGGAACACTGTGGAAAATGTGTTGTAGCTTAATACAAAAGGTGGGTTTTTTTTATCACGTTAACAAATCCAGCATCCCTCTCCACAGCTGATATCCAAGAGATGTGTAGCTAAACTCCTCCAGGGGTGCATGCCTGGGAATGCCTTGGAATTACAAAAGGTGTATGAATGTTGTGTATTTAAGTACTTACACAGAGGTTAAAGGGATTTCCCAAGGCAAAGAAGGCAACTGTGTTATATTTCCCATTCTTTACATCATGTAATCTCCTTTAGGCTGAGTTTAATTTTTTAAAAAGCTGGGCTTCAGATCTCCTTACTGCAAAAGAGTTCTGCACCCTACTTTTCTGACATGGGAAACACCCTCCTAATTCTCCACGCTTATTTTATGGTCCTGTTCTTCTCCTGCTCTTGTCCTTTGGCTTCCAATAACATTTTTTATTCCTTGAGGTTGACTTTAAAGCATTAATAAGATAACACCACATCCCCGAAGCTATCATTTCAGTGTACATTTTCAAATTCTTCTCTAGGTGTATCACCTCCTGATTACTGTACTAATTGGATACTGCAACCAGATAACGTGAGGAATTCATCTTCCCACTGGTTCTCATTTGAATTCTTACTCCTTGTGTGCACCCAGCCAGGACTTTATTCCAGATAAAATCCTCGTTTGGCCTTAATATTTCTGTTTTCCAGTTAACAATGCTTTGTTCTTCAGACCTTGGATCAAATTTGCTGTTCCCAGCCGTGCTGCAGTGCTAATCAATAGTCTGTGGTGATAGACCATATTTAGCAGCCAGTCTCCCTCACTGCCACTTGAAATTAACAAATACAAGCTTTATATCAATTATTCTTCATGCTAGGCCTCAAAAATCTGGGTTGTTCATTCAGCATTAAATGTTATCCTAGTTTTTCCACCCTTTTTTCTTCAAAAATTCTAAATAGCCACTCTCCTCCCTTCAGTGCTGCTTAACAAGCCACGTGAAGATTTTATTGATCCGAAAGTCAGAATTACTGTATAAGGTAAAATTAGTAGAAAAGTTAGAGACACTATACTGAAGGCAGTTCACTGTCTTTTTTCATACATCTTTCCATATCACTCAATTCCCTAAGCTCCAGGCAAACGATATATCACATTCCTCAGCCTTACACGTTTGTTTTTATTATATGCCTGATACCAGTTTACTCTGACTTTCTTTGGTAAATATCTGCTTCATCTTATCCCTCTTTCTAGTACTGACTCTATCCCCGTTGTTCAACAATTTCCCTTCAGCATTTGTTCTAAAGTCCTGTTTGCTGCTGAGGTCACGCTAATTAGCCTGTTAATGGTTGAATCACTTTTCTTTACATGTATTTGTTGTTTTGCTGCTGTCCAGAGACGCTTGGCACTGTCCTAAAGTGACAGGTGAGGTCACACCTCGAGAGTTTTATTTGCAGTACCCAGTGCCAGTAGGTCTGGGTACCCCGATTTGCTGCCCCTCCATCACTGTAAAACCTCCTGGCACCTCTCTCAAACTCAGTATTTGCCAACCAGAGCAAACAGCATTTCAAAAATTTTTATTGTTCTACGATTATACTTTGCATTTATGGACACATAGCTCTGCCTTTCAAATGTCCACTCTCTGGAAGAGAGGGTTTTCTTTATTTTTACTGAGCACTTTGCCAATCTCTCACACTGCAGGAGACATAGTTCTATGTCTATGTTACCTTTTAAATATTTCAGTTTTTCTCAGAAATTATTTCCTGGTTTCATTAACAGGTCTGGTCCTGCTGGCAGTGTCAGTTCTAGCTCCCGGTTCTCTCCTTTTTGGTTAATAAAGTCACTTTGGAATTGAGCAAAATTTCTCATCTGCGAGACAGTTTTACCTCCCTACTTTTCACAGTGTTTTCAGCTTATTTCCTCTGGCCCAACTGCTTTGTTTATATATTTTTTCTCCTTTGGTTTTATTCCAGTATCGATACACAAAATTTATAAAATACGTAAAGCTGCATTTTATGTCCTCTGTGGCTTTATTTTCTTTGCTGAAGCCTGTGGTGGATTTCATGGTTTTGGTCAGGCTTCTCTGTTATCCCAGGCTGCTTGACCCTATCCCCTTCCTCTGGCAGTTTGTCATTCCAGTCTCACTTTTGGGGATAAAAAATCGAAAAGAGAGACAACTGCATTTAAACAAGATGTGTTGTCCCCCTCGCCCCACACCCCAGAAAAACTCCGTGTGCCTCAGGGGGACACCAGTTCCACTCTTCAGAAAAAGCCACAATCATAAATGAAATAATCTTGTGGGTGTAAAAATGGCACCAAAGTGTCCCCACGCCACATCAGTGCTCACAACAAGGAAACGTTGCTCCCATCATGTCAATGTAATTAGAGACTCTTAATTTTTTTTTCCTGAGGGTCTGCAAAGCCTCTCTGACCCACGAGAGAGGATGACCCCTTTCAGTGCTCACTTTGTCCATCTCTCTGATCTGTTCGTGGTGCTGCTCACTGACCAACCACCCCAAAAAAGGCAGAGCACCCCTCAGAGATAAGGGCACTCCCCTGGGTGTAGCTGCTCTGCAAAATAAGCAGAGCTGGCTGAGCCACCACAGTAATTCCTGAGTTAACTACCTAAGGGGAGCCAGAGCTTTTAACAGGATTCCAGTTTGTTCAGGTTGTAGAAACACAAGAAAAGGCAGCGGTGAGAACACAGAGTTTGGTTCGTGGAGGATCAAATTTAACATTTTAGCTTTCCTCTGAATGTAAGAAATTTATATTATGCAGCGTTTTGTTATGTTAGAGGTGCAAGAATGCACCCCTTTGCCTATCAAGATCTCTGCAGAGATTTATTTATGCATACCAAAAAATATTTCAATATGGAATGAACAGAAAACTGCAACGCTGCCCAATTGAAGCAAACAAACAAACAAAGAAAGAAATAAACAACAAAAAAATCCCTAAGCACACACAAATAAGTTAAATCAATTAACCAATAACAAAAGCAGAGGGAATCTTTGACCAGCTTGCTCTCCAGTATGAGTTTTATTTGCAGTCCACTTATTTTTCTTCAAATCAAGCCAGCACCAACAGAGAGCAAGAATCTGAACAGAGTTTCTGGACCAGCCAAAAACATGATGAGAGATTAAATGCACTGCTCATCTGACCTCTCACACTAATTCTTATCTTCTCAAGATAATCTTGATTATCTTCATGTTTTTCCACTTTACTTTTGACTTCCTTTGTCCTTCCCACCTTTCTGCATTTTTCCATTTTCCAGGACGCTGACATTTCTTTCCATTTTCTTGCTTTTGTGTTTTCTGCTTTATGTCTGGTTTTTTTTTCCCTTGCCTTTATGTTTTGCCATTCAGGACAATTTCGACGATGCCACGATGCATTTTGCTGTCTCTTGTTGTAACTGAGCTGTTCCTTTGATTTCCACACAACCTGCTCTCCTCTCCAGATCATGGCCTGCTGCAACAGCAGGGGATAGAAATATCAGCAGAGAGCAGCAACCCCACCTCCTGCTGGATTGTGCTCTCATTAAAGGCACCCAGGACTGCATGTTCTGGAGCAGACCTCAAGTGATAGGTGCCAGGATACTTGGGGGTTTTTTTAAAAAAAAATTATTACAGAAGCACAAGGGTTCCCATGAAACACGAATTTAAATCGTAAATTTGCCTCTGCCGGTTACATCAGTGGAATTCCATATTTATATATAGCATTTAGGGGTGATTAAGGGGCTGGAAGGGCTCCTCACAGTTTCTGAGTAATATTTTGGTTTTGTCAAACAGTTCTAATGCCACCCATGAAGATTTACTTCTGTGAGGAAGGAGTGCAGAGACATTGCCTTGATTTCTCTTCTGTTCTGCTCTGCTCCGTGACACCTTGATCTCCATGAAATTTATCTATACCCAAGCAAAACACACTTAAAAGTTATTTAAGGCAATACTTTAGAAGAGACCAAGTTTGTTATTTCCCTGATGGTTTTATGTGCTCTTAGGTCTCCTAGAAACCTAAACCTGAGTTAATACGTGCTCTTTAACAATTCCCCCCCCAATGTGTTACTCAAGTTGAGGGGATGGAATCAGCTGAAAAATGTTTTATCATCTCAGCCTTGTAATGTCTTTGCTAGAAAGACAGATTTCCTCTCTGCCATATATAAAACAGGTATTTTTAGCTGTACTATTATTTGGAAACTGACTCTTCTAACTAAGATTTATCTAGCATTTCTCTTACCAATTTTATATCAAAACCTAAGAGGAATGTGTTGGGGGTGTTCTATCCTGTCTGTTTAGAGGCAGGAACATGGGAGTTGGATCCTTGCCTTTTCTTTCTCATGACACAGCAAAATTGCATTGGTGCTTGAGCCAAAAAAATAACATTTTTTACCGGTCTTACAGATGGTTTATAGAAGATTTCAGATTCTTTCTTCCAAAAGCAGAAGTGAAAACGTAGTTAGTTAAAATACATATAGAAAAAGTGTGCAGTATGTGCAAAAAGTGTGCGTAATTCTCCCTCATGTTTTTCCTCAGGATTTTTTGAGTAATACACCCATATATTAGTACAACAATAATTCACTTCTCTATGTATTACAGCAATAATTATGAAATTATTGTTGTATTGTTGTATTGTTGCTGTAACAGAAATTATTAATGAATTTTAANTATTCATTTCTCTACGTATTACAGCAAACTGTTGTCACAGAAATTATTAATGAATTTTAAGTAAACATTTTCAAAAACAAAAAAAAATGAGGATAACAAAAAATATTTGAGGATAACAAAACTTGCCACTGCTATGGGAAGAGTAAGGATATTTTAGCATGAGCTCAAGTCCTTGGTAACACTACATGAAAGGCAGAAACAACTCTGTGTTCATTTAGAGCAGAATGGCACAGGGTGGTATTAAGCTAGGGGCTTGCTAAGAGTGTGGAACATTTAGGGAATATATGAATTTGTCCGACAAAACACTTCTGTGATGTCATCCCTGGCTTACGATTTTTTCTTTTCTCCCTATAAAAATGCACATCTTTTCCTCTACTGTCACTCCATGGAAAATGCTGGAATAATCAATTTTTGTGGCCAGCTCAGCTTAAGATTGTGGATACTCCTGGTGGATAAAGCAGATAAAGCTGTTTGCCAAGGATGGTGGTGTGACTCATCCTCTCTGCCCCACACTGTGTTCTTGGCCCTCCAGACCTGGCTTGCCATCATTCTGATGTGCAGAACCCAGCTGAGGGAGAAAAAAAATGAAAAAAGGAAACCAGAAGAAAACCTCACAGCAAAAAATAAAATTAAAAAAAAAAAAAAAGCAAAAACAAAAACAAACACAACAACAAAAAAACAAAATCAAAAATGACCCACAACCCAAAAATCAGCCCACAGCTAAAAAGACAAACAAACCTTAAGACATGTCCAGCAGTAAAATTTGGAGCTAAGCCAGTAAGGCAGCAGGTGAGACTGAAGTGAGAGCTCCAACAGAGCAAGTCCACCTTACTGCCCTCGAAATGGGCATCACACTGACCAACACCAAGGTCAGAGATGGACAAAGCAGTGACCACCAGAGCAGGGATGCTCATTGTGCAGCTCTCAGGCTGAGGAGGCAGAGAGGAGGAGGAGGAAGAGGAGGAGAAGGAGGAGGAGGAGGAGGAGGAGGAGGAGGGCAGAAGAGGGGCCCAGCCTGCTGCTGCATGTGCCTTATTGTTTAAGGTAGCAAAATATCCTTTCCCCTGCAGTTCATACCAGATTTGGCACTGCTGAGACACAGCGAAGCCAGCCCAAAAAGCAAGTTTTTAAGTGAGTTTTCGTTTCTGCCAGGCAGCCTTGCCCTAGAGCCTGGGGAAGGCCGCTGCCAGAGTCGTGTGCTGTCCTGCACAGCCGGACAATTCTGCATCCTGGACAAACCCTCTTTCAGCTGGCCTGGCTCTTCCTGCACTGTGCTGCCTCTGTCATCCGTCTGATTGCACCGAGAGGATTGACAAAAGGCCACAGCCTCTCAGAATCAACAGCAGGGAAGCAGGAGTGGGAAAAATGCAGCAAATTAGTCGCCGGTGGGGCCTGGTTCTGCGCTGGCAGCGTAGCTGCTGCTGGTCTGACCCTGCAAAATGTGCCTGGAAGGGTGAAAAGCCCCACCTGGGAAATGCTTCTCACCCCAGTTCTGCCCTTGGAGCTGAGACCAGAGCCAGTCACCGGGGTGTTGCCACCTCTGTCCTCAAGAGAAGGAGCAGCTGGAAGTCGCCCAGCGCTGCTCATCCGCCATCCGAGGCTCAGGAGTGACACATGTGGCCTGCCTTGTCCCCAGCAAGGATCCAAACTGCCCTGTCTGGAAGGACAACTCCTTAAAGAGGATCAAACCCTCTTCAATCCAGGGGTTTCAGGGTTTGCAGCTGTTTGGCCATTCACCTCACGAATCCTCTGATGGTGCTTCTGAAGGAAGCAGCTCTGGGGAGGAAGAAGTGTTACCCTCCTCAGGTGACACACGCTGAGCTCCGTGCCCACACTTGGGTGTCCCGTCCTTCTCCTTCTTGCAGTTGCCTTCCAGATATTCCTGCCATTTAGAGACTGAAATAATTTTATTCAGAAGCACTAACCTTGCCAGAACCCCCGTGAGGGGAGCAGCCAAGGAGCTGCTCTGACCACCCTCCAAATCAGTGTTTCTTCCATCTCCCGTGCCTAGATCACTGTTTCACAACAGAACAGTCCTTGTTTCACTAAGATACCCCAGGAAGCAGAATTCTTTGCTCACTTGAGCTGGGTTTCACGGCAGTAAAACCAGAGACAATTACATATTGTAAAGGAAGGGGTTCTGGTTTGCTCTGTGTTTCGGTTTCTCGTAGGTTTGGGTTTTTTTTTAATTTGTCAGCTCCAGGAAGACCAAGACCATTTATTCTGCCGTGCTCCCAAAAATGTGCAGTTTAGGTAGATTTGGCCCTGGCTCTCACTGGCTACTGGATAATAAAGACCTCTAGGCCTCTTGCCAAACCCCTGTCATCTCGTTTTTAATCCCGAGTCCCTGCTGCCCTCATGTCTTCTAGCCCAAACTGTGCCTCACTCCCCAGTGTGGCATCTGCTTTTCCTCGAAAGCCAGAGATCCTTCCCCCTCTCCCAGATCCAGGAGGAGAAGCAGCAGCAGCAATGTCATTTTCTGCCTCACTGTCTTTCCAGAGAGAAGGGCACACCATCCCATTTTCTGTAAAAAAGAACTGGCTTTTAGGAAACTTGAGGGTGGAGGCACATTTCAGGAGTTGCGTCTCCCTTGGAACCTGCAGGGAGAAAGGAGATGCTCCAGGACGAGAAAAGCCATGTTTTCCTTTCCTTTCTTTTCCTGAGTTACCATCCCCTCCGCTCTTTACAGCTACTGAGACTCAGGTGATGGCTGCTGCAGAGGGCCAGAGGAGGTGGGAGGCAGATGGCAGGGAGGAACATCCCCAAATTAGGGTGGTGATGCTGGAGTCAGAGGTGACAGTGCTCTGGGCAAGCCTCCAGGCCTTGCTGGCACAGGCACAGTTGTTAGAAAGAGTGAGCATTAACAGCCTGACTCAGACTCTCCCTCCTGCCCCAGTCCTTTCTGCTAATATTTATAAACATGGCTATTTCAGTACTAAAGACCCAACGTAGCTGAGCTCTGAATCAGATTTCTTGGTAATGACCACTCCAAAGCATAACATTCCTCCCCCCAAGGTGGACAGAGGGCTGTGGAACGTCTTTGTCCCTGAAAAAAACAGGAAAATTTGCAGACGAACTGTGCTGGCTGTCTTCACTTTCCTCCTTCTCCTCCTCCTTCTCCTGTGGAAACTGCTGGTAACACTTTCCACAGTGCCTTGCCTCAGATCACCCCTCTCCTTGGATGCTCTCCTCAGAAAGGAGGGAGATGGATTACTGGAGCATCCCTGAGCCTCTGGAAAGGAGGGCAGTGAAAGAGAACATCATCTGAGAGGGGCTGTAGGTGGTCTGTTCTGCAGCTTTGGGTTTTCACTGGGCAGGAAGGCCTCTCACCCTGGCAAGACACCTTGCAGCACTCAAATCTGTTCATTCTTGAGGGAGATGGAGCCCTGACCTGTGCAGGGAACAGCAATGCTTTGGTCACAGCAGCTCCTGACAAAGAAGTGTACCTTTGGGATACCTGTTTTCCTCGAGCAGATGCACATTTGCACTCTGCAAGCTTGCCTTTGCAATTACCACTCCCAGACGTGTTTGCATAATCACAAAATGCTGCATTCCCCGAGCTGCAGCTTAGTGCAGTGGTGGACAGCGAGGGAAATCCAGCTGAGGCTGCAGTTCAGGCAGATATTTCATTTAAACACAGACCTGTCCACAGGGCTGAGAAGCCTGGGACTTTCTGGAGATATTTATGATCCAAAAGTCTCCCTGCACACCCCTCACAGCCATGGACACACCACGGGTTCCTGAAGTTCTCTGCACAGGCAGCTGGAGGGGTGGGATAGACACTCCATGGAGAGCTCATCAGCTAAACCCTGTCAGCCCACATCCATCCCAGCCCTTCCCTCCTTCAGCCACCCTCATCTCCCTGGCTGATGACATTTCTTGTATCCGTTTTGTCTGAACCAACCCAGATTCATCCCCAGCAGAAAACTGCTTCTAGCCTTCACAGGGCCATCCTCTCAGCAGGCTCCGTTTTTTGGGAGCTTACCCACAGCTTTTGCTGGATTTAGAGAGAGCCAGGCCGAGCCTCAGGGTGGAAAATCACATTTCTAGGCAGCCACATCGACTTGCTGAGCATGCACAGGGGATTGCAAAGTCTTTCCTCGCAGCCTGTGGAGGCAGAGTGGGGTTGGTGGTGCTTTCCCAGAGAGCTGGTGATTTACTGGGGGTTTTGGTCTCTGTCCCAGTGGTCAAGGACAGCAAACCCAACAGGAGCGCTGAGCTTGCTCCATCAGTTTTGCAAACCTTGCATGAGGTGCGAGGCAACAGGTACTGAAAGGAGGGAATATTCTCACTTTTGGATACATCTGCTGACTACCACAAGAAATCTGCCTTTTCCAGGGTTTTCCCAAGGCAGCACAGCCTGTAAAAGCCCCAGAGACCCAGGGCTGGAAGCAAGCACCTGCTCCAGCCAACTGTCCTCAGCAAAATGATTTCACAGAGCAACATCTGCTGTGGTGACCCATTAGAAGGAAGGAAAGCAGGAAATCTGGGGTGAGGAGGAGAGGAGACAGACAGTCACATACAGGCTTGCGTGAAAAGTGAGATCAAGATATAAAAGATAAAATAGTGACAAGTTTTAAGGGGGTCAGAAAAAAAAAGGAGGAAAAGCCACATTGGCATGATGAAGAAAGTGGGCAGCAGAGGATGAGATTTTACATTTGAACGTCAACTGGGCTTCCTTACTCTGGTCAGAGGAGGAACTTACACTCAAAACTTAGAATAAAATACAAATAGAAAATGCCTAAAATGTCGATTTTAGAATTTTGCTGACACTTTTCATGTCAGTATAAATAATGCTGTTTGATGCATTAATAGTTTTTCTGCTTTGTGAGCGGGATTCTCTGCACCCCAGACTGTGAGGAGCTTTGTGTGCTGCTGCCTGAATAAGCTGATCCCCTCCGGAAAAACTGAATTATGAAAATGAAAAATAAAGCATTGGGAGACAACTCTTGAACAACTCACAGGAAAATACGGGATGTGTTTTGGAGCCTTTTATGGGTGATAACATTCATTCATCAGATATACAACTCTGTAAATCTGTTTGCACAACACCCTCTTCGTGAATATAGGACGGTCTCTGCCTGTGTGAGGGGCACTGAGGCGCTTCCAGCTGAGCAAATAATTATTTATAACTGGTTTGTAAACTTTATTACTGCACAGGTCCAAAATGATTGCAGGGGAGTGATCCAGCAGATGTAGCTGGTTGTTACAGCATTGGCCACATCCATTTCGTAAAAGTACGACAGCAAACTAAATCTTGGGGGGTGGTTTTTTTTATGTTTTTCTCCTTAAATCCTGCAGAAAATGGGCCCCGTCTCCTCGTGGTAGCAGAGCAAGCCAAAATCTTCTCCCACCGCGGCGGCAACGTGACGCTGCCGTGCAAATTCTACCACGAGCACACGTCCACGGCCGGCTCAGGGGCCCACAAAATCCGCGTCAAGTGGACCAAGCTCACCTACGATTACCTCAAGGAGGTGGACGTGTTCGTGGCCATGGGGCACCACAGGAAGAGCTACGGGAGCTACCAGGGCAGGGTGTCCCTGCGGGAGAGCAGCGAGAACGACGCCTCGCTCGTCATCACCAACATCATGCTGGAGGACTACGGCAGGTACAAGTGCGAGGTGATCGAGGGGCTGGAGGATGACACGGCGGTGGTGACCCTCAATTTGGAAGGTAGGTGACACCCGAGTCACGCTCGGGGTGGGATTTACGTGGTGTTAGGGAGTACCTGCTTTTCTTCTCCTCCTGGCACTGCCGATACCGTGTTATCAGCGATACTGAATTACCGCTGACGCGGTGCTGTCAGATACTGCATTATCACTGATGTTGTGTTATCAGTGATAACAGCAAGCTGAGGGAGCAGAATTCGTTGTGCTCTGGGGAATCTTGGCCTGACAGCCCATGACAACAATCACAAATTAGAAGAACATTAGGGCCACTATAACTTATGCTAGCCTACGGCGTATCCAGCTTCCAGCCAGACCTGGTGTGAGAAGAGCCAAGAAAGGATGAGCAAACACAATATCAAGAGCTCCACAGGTTTTTAATTTGCTCCTCTCATTTTGCAGGAACTGCTGCATCTTTTTACCTAGGTGAGATTATATTAAATTCCCCCCGAAGAGTAATTTTACAAAACTTCAGGATATTTTAGATTAAATACCAATCTTCTTTTAAAGATGAAAAATGTTACAGCAGCTGTCCAGAGACAGTGGGTTTGGGTTTTTCCAGCCTTATAATTAGATAAATTAGATCTTTATATTGCCTGCCAGAACAACTCCTGGATGTAGTGCCTAGTCATTTTCTTCAGCATTACTCTTGAAAACAGTAGAATGAAAAAGCAGTTAAATGGGTTTAAAGAGGACAAAATTTCAGCTTTCCTTATTTCTTATGCAATTCAGATGCATTTTATGAATCTTAGTGCATGTAAAAGAGTGTTTGGCCCTTTTTTCCTTTTTCTCAAAGCACTGCACTGAACACAGAGGTGAACTAAAAATTTCATGAAGACATATCACATACTGTTACACTTACCAGCGAGAGTATGCCAGAGGGATCCTGAGAGAGGGAGAGGAAAAGGAGAAAAGAGGAAAGGGGGGAAAGGAGGGGAAGGGGGGAAAAAGAGGAGAAGGAGAAGGAGAAGGAGGAGAAAGAGAAGGAGAAGGAGAAGGAGGAGGAGGAGGAGAAGGAGGAGGAGAAGGAGAAGGAGAAGGCGGAGGAGAAGGAGAAGGAGAAGGAGAAGGAGAAGGAGAAAAGGGAAATGGAAAGGGAAAGGATGTGGGGGAAAGGATATGAGGGAAAGAAAAAGAAAAGAATATGGGGGCAAGGCAAGGCAAATATCTGTCACATCAGTGAACAGATGAATTGTATGACTCTTTCACTGACAGTTCCTGTACATTATTATGTTTCTATACAGTAACCCTGCACAATAAGACTGTCTGAGTGGTTCTTGGAACCAAACAGACGTCATGGGCCTAGTTTACTTCTTTACATCTATTCTTCCATTCCTGGCTGGAGGCCACAGAGACTTCCCATTTTGGAGTGCAGGAAGAGCCTGCCCAGTTTCCACGCCAGCAGGGTAGTGCATTTGGGTTGTTCCACCCCGCATAATTAATCTTTAACAAAAATGTACCCTGTTTCTTTCCAAATTTATGAGATAAAGAAAATTGGACATCTACACATTTAGTTTAAGTGCTCTAAAGCAATTACAAGTGAAGACAGAAATGAGCTGGAGGAGAAAACCTCTTTATTCTTCTCTGCTGGCCAAATTATTCTTCTCGTCTGTCTTGTGTGCTCAGCCTCCCCTCCACTGGGGCAGGCTCTGCAGGGGCTGCTCTGCCACTGGAGGAAGGACAGTTCCTCTTGGCAGGCTCAGCTTTACCTGGGTGAAACCAGGTTCTCCTCACCTGCCCAGACTTTTGCTTCCTCTGCAGCAAAAGTTCATTATTTTTCTGCTGTTAGAAGCAAGGGGGTTCAGCTATGAATGCTTCCTGCTGTGCCTGGGAAGGGGAGATGCTGATGGAGGTGGAGGCTGAGCAGGTTTGCCTGAAGCTTGGTACAAATGTTTGTGCACGTGCAGAAATCCACACCTGGAATGCATTATTTGATTGATACTGCCGTGAGAAAGCAATGAGAAATCCTTTCCTTACTGCGTGCAGTAACACAGCTGAAAAAAAGGGAGATTTTCTGCCTTTTTTACTGTTACTGTTTTGTAATGTAGCACCAGCCTTGGATACAAGGTCAGGGTCCCTCTTCCAAAATAAGGAAATTCATAAGTAGAGGAGGAATCATATTTCTCCAGCCAAGTATGTTCCAATCTGTGCTCAAAGGAAAATTTATATATTTTAACCGGTGTCTGGCTAACACAAGGAACAATGTCTTTCCAATTATTTTTTTCACACATGGGACAGGTGTAAGGCTGTTCATCTCTGACGTTGTGGAGTTTCTTAAACTGGCAGGAACATTTCCTTTGCAAAACCTTATGGTAAAATGTAAGATTTCAAGTGAGATAAAAGTGGTGAGAGTGTCAGTGCCAGTCCTGCTCATGTTGACTAAAACCAGTGATTCTGGATCTATGGTGCAATGAAGTTTCCTAATAAAAAGATAAGTATTAAAGTATACTAATATTAAAGTGAAGACATATAGCTGACAGAATATAGTCCTCTGTTTGCATGGCTCTGTGCTTTTTTTTCTTCAACTCACCTGCAGCTTTATGTAGTTCTGGCATTAATTGCCTTTTAATACATTTGAGCAAAGCAGAACAGATCAAGGGAAAAGAAAAAACCACAATATCTGGACGAAAGTTAAAATATATCAGCCCATTCTAACATTCTACAATCTGGTGTAAATAATCAAGTTAATCTCACAGTGGGGATGATTTGCATCAGCAGCCTGATGTCCTGAGGTGGTGGCCTTAAGGATGTTAATTGGCAGCAGGACAAAGCCATTTACACCCAGGAATGCCCACGAGCAGTGCAAAGCAGCTGATGGCTCCCGTGTGAGTTCCCTCTACAAAACCCATGGCCGTGTATCAATATCAAAATTGTTGACCTCCACCTCAACTGACCTTTTCTCTTCTCCCACTGTGATAGCATTTTATTCTTACTGGCCTTAAAGGCTTCCTGGGATTGCCATTAAATAAACCATTCATAATAACTGGGCAGTTTTAGCTTTGAAAAAAACCCACTGAAATTCAGTTTTAATTCGTTACATACCTTACACTTTTGTGATATGTTTTCTTCATTTCATTTAATTCGGAACCACAACATTTTATTTAATTCAGAACCTCATTTTTGACCGAGACTGGAGAGATTGTGCTGAGCACCAGCTAAAACTCTGAACTGGAACTCACTGCAGTTTTCCACAACCACCAGCTTTAGGATCTATTCAGTCACATCATGATTTTCATCCCATTTGTAGCCAGAAGAACCAGGACTGGTCTAAGGGCTTGAGAGGGTTGGGCTGGGCACAGCAGCTGCAGGAAGTGTCAAGTACTGAGGAAAGCAGGGCATTCTTCATGGAGAATCAGCCTCATCACCAAAGCCATTTTCTCTCTGAACTGGCCTTACTCTCCTCCCGCACATAAAATATGGATCATGAGTTTTACACTCTTTGTTCAGTGTTCTGAAAGTCAAAAGCCTGACACATTAAAAGGTCTCCAAGAGCAGGCAGATATTGTTGTCCAGGTCATGAGCAAAGAAAGGATCCTTAGCTTACATTAAATTTTATGTACGGTGGCGTTTTACGGTCCTACACTAAATTTTCTTTGTGTTTGTGCTTTACTGGTTTATTTCCTCGTGAATACCTGGTGCTGTAATGAATCTCTCTGCGCCAGGTTTGTGAGTTTGGCCTCACAGGCATGTGAAGGCTCCAGCCCTCAGGTGCACAGGGTTTGTGTGCCCTTCCTTCAGGAGAACCACGGGAGAGGTGACAGAGAAAGTGAGACAATGCCAAACAGCCAAAGGCAGGTTTTTACTCTGTTAGAATTATTTTTTAAAATAGTGTCTCTCTTCAATGGGAGGTGAGAGCTGAACACACTAAGTTTGCAATACAGGCTATAAAATAATTACTTTTTACATCCAACACGACTGGGAATTTGAAGATCTGGATAAAATCATTAAAAACCTCTGTACAGAGCAGCTTCTAGATAGAAGCTGACTCTTTGTGTGGCTCCCCAAGGACCAAAAACCACCAGCATTCGTGTTATTGCTTTGAGGTATGTTGGCCTTTAGGTCCAAGACAGAAAAAAAAAACCAAACAGGCATCCCTTTCAAAACCAGACTCTTTAGCTCAAAATAGTTCAAACAAATCCATAGGCTTCACATAAACAAATTTTTCAAAATTGTCAAAACAATCATTTTTTAATCTGTTCACTTGGTCTTCAGCTGGATGTAAGCAATGGGGAACTCATAGCTGAAAACAATAGGAAATCAACTCCATGCTCTCAAGAGCAGGAGAAACCAGATTTAGCTTAATAATGTCATATATTTTTCCTATGTGTGTTGCTGTTACATTCATACACACACCAAAAAAAAAAAAAAAAAAAGCTATTTCAAATATCCTCCGTGTGATAATCTCTTCTATTCTCTGATGAAAAACTGATATTATAGGACACAGTTTCTCTGGGCCCCTAGAACAGAGCAAAAAGTCTTGTAAAATCCAAGAGGAGGCTGTCGAGAGTAAGTCGTGACAGGTCTTTGCAGACAGAGCTGTGACTGCACATGCTCTGAGAAATGGTCCTTGAAAGATGCAGGTGAAACAAAAAGTTAAAAACATTATCCAAAGTTGGCGACCCATAAAGGAAAGTGCTAAAAAATTTCCCCCAAATTAGGCTAAGAAGAGCAGAGAAAAGCAACAGTCTCAAAATTTTTTATAAAGGATGAAGAAATACAAGTGAATAATCTGCCCTGGGCCAGATCAGTCTAGTTTGTATGTTTTTATTGGTTGGAAGTAAGCAACCCCACTGACAACGTGGTTATGGGATGCTGGGGGGACACTGTTTCAGGGTTCAGTTTAATTTTCAGGGAGATTGATACCTGCTGACAGCCAGTGGATGGATGATCACACATCTGACAGCCCTGACAGGCAGGAAAATGGAGATGGAGACTGTGAAAATGAGGGGCTCACCAGTTTTTATGGAATCTTAGGAATCCAGCATGGAAAATTTTGCCATCGGGTGTATGAACCTGCCAGCATAAAACTGTACCCTACAGTGCAGTAAATAGCAAAGCCTACTGTTGCACCCTGTTTACACTGGCTGCAAGAAAACTTACTTTTCAGTTTTGGCTAAAACTCAAGAAAACCCATTTCTTTACTCTGGCTGTGAAAAGACTATTCTTTTTTTTTTTTTTCCCCCATATGGATCAACAGAAATTTGTGTTATTTTGTTTCTATGTGTCGATACTCTCGGGCCTGCTAATTTGTGTGGTGCTGGCTTAATTAACACCCATAAATCATTACAGGTTGGGCTTTCTTTCAACAGGAGTTGAGGTTATTTCCTCACCTTGTTGTCTTGGGTAAATGCTGCAGCTCCTTGCACTAATTTTGTGTGTGAAGTGACTAATTGCACTGAATTTTAGGTTACCTACATATAAGGCTCTAAAATACAAATGAGAAAAATACATTCCTGAAAAAACACGGCAAGTGGAGAAGAGTCGTACATTTGCTCACTTGAACGAGAAATCCATAGAAAGACAGGTGTTCCCGTGGGGAGGATGTATAACACATCCAATTCTCATGTTCTGGTTTGGTAGAAAGCCCAATTTCCATTACAGGATTGATTCTCCAGGCTGCAGTTGCTTGGTCACAGGTGCATTCATCCCCTCCTCTCTCACTAACAGATTCATTCTCTGCTGAGCTGATGTGTCTCAGGTCCTTCCTGTCTCTTTTGGGGGCAAGGAGGTCCTTCCCTGGGGGCAGAACCTATTCCAGAGAACCGTGGGTTTGGGAGAGCAGCCACACCATGATTCCCGTATTGGAAATTAATATCCCACTTGGGCTCCACACGGGGCTTCCTCAGGGTGGGGAATGGAATCACCAAGGTCAAGCCAGGGCTCCTCAGCTCTGTCTTCCCACGAAACAACCAGGTTTTAACCTTCTGAGGCTGGAAGTTTTTGTCTCCCTCCGTTTTTTAAGCTGAATCTGTTGATGTTTGGGAGTGGGTGTTTTGTCTAGTGGCAGAGCACGGGGCTGGAGTCAGAAGTTGAGGCTCAGTCTGTGCTCTGGGAACAGCAAGGAGCCTCAGGACAGCTTTTGTCCATGCAGGAACAGATGGGATGGATTATTCTTTGACGGGTTTGTGAGGTCCAGGGCTGAGGAAGACGCCCTGTGATTAACTAAAACTCAGCCCTGCTAAAGTGCAAAGAAAGAGGGGATGAATATCGAGCTCTCACTGTGAATTTCAGTGAGGTTTGATAGGGAAATGAAGGAAAAAAAAATTAACAAAATTGCAAGGTAATGCAAAGCTGCACAAAGCACAAACCCAGTCCATTTTCCTCAGCAAAATCACCCCTGGCCACCCCCAGCTGCAGGGTGAAATTAATGCTAATCAGTTGCAGGCTTGTACTGCAGATGAACTCCAGCAAAAAATCGGCTTCTATGCAGTCTGCTCAAATATAGCCCAAAGCTAATATTACAGTTTAGTGCATATTTATGTTATAAAAACATTGTGTCCCACACTGTCAAACTCAGATTTGTTACACATTTACATACACAGTTAGCCCCTTTTAAAAAGTGATTTTGGAAACCTTAAGGAATCAAATCTGTTTAAATAGTTATCAGTTAGTTGTTGCTCAGTTTTTAGAAGTATGTAAGTTTATATCTTGATCTTTCCTAGTCGTGAGGTTTTTTTTTTAATGTATATGCAGATCAGACACGTACTGGAAAAGGAGTCTGTTGTCTGGGGTAATGTAGTTCTGAAAAAATAATAAATATTAGATTTCAAATAGAGTAAAAAGGCTTGGACTCCTATTATATTTGCTGAATTTTTATTATACCCAGCAATATTTCTATCCATTAGCACTGATGAAGAATGGATATCTTTTTAGCAAAGATATGATGAAGGAAAAAGAGAGATTCAGAAAAATAGGAAACATCTTCAGCATCTTGTTTATGAAGTTAAATTTAACACACATTGTGTTACATTACATTCATAATCTGCAGTTCAGAACATCACATAACAGAAAAGCCCTTTAACAAAGGATTTACAAAAGGGAAGAACTGAAGCAGACTCTCTAGTTAATTGATGAAGGAGAGCAAAATATTGTTTATTATTACCCTGCCAAGTTTACATTTTCGTGCTTTATTTTCTTGGACCAAGTCACTGAGATTTAGTAATAGCAAAGATTTTGTTCGACAAAAATAACACTTGGATGACAGAAGGGTGAGGGAGAGAAGAGGAAGCAAGGGAACTTTAAGAAACTGATGGAATAGATACAGAAATGGATTAGAATGTTCTGAGAGTGGCTTCATCACACGGTGACAGCCTTGCTTCACCACTGGGTAATTTCCCTGTCCTATGCTGCATTGCCCTGAGGACAATGAAATTGTTACAGGGAAGAGGATCCAACAGCAGGAAAAAAGTAAAAAGAATGGTGGATATTTATATCAGAGAACAGTTTCTGGCTCACCTCATCTGTTGTCTTGTCTTCAGTCCCCCCGAGTCCTACAGCACTTAGTTCTACAGAGATGTCTGAGGATAAACATTCTGAGCTGGATCTTCTCTAATACCATTTTATTTCAGCTTATTATGAGACTGGGACAAAGCCAACTGTAAAATTTAGGTCTGGGTTAAGTTTCTGAGCCCTGCCAAAGATTAGGGTGGTCTGATCCAAACTTTTGTTTCAAGTCTCTCTTTTCTCTTTTATCAAAGCCACATGGGGAGGTGGTTCTTCAGTGTTTTCTGAAACGCCTTTCATGCTCCAAGGAACAATCTTTAACTTTTGATCTTTTCCATAAAACAAGCAGGAAAGAAAAAAAAAAAAAAACGGTCTGTCAGAGGAGGGCAGTGACTGTGATTAGACGTGGCTTTTGAAACCACTCTGGAGGTGTCCCCACGTCTCCCAGCCCCACCTGGATGTCCTCGGAGGTGAGGTCTCTCAGCTGTAGCTGTCTGCAGTGGCTGGGCAGCGAGGAGCACCAGACAGGGCTTGGGGACAGGCTGTGCCTCGTCCCCTGGGGGGGAAGGCAGCATTTGGCAGGGCCACGCTGCTCGCACAGCGTCCCTCTCTCAGGGCGAGCCGTCAGTGCCGTCGGGGCAGACAGGGAAGGTGGTGTCACGCATGGTTTCCTACCAGGGCTGTGCCACCACCTGCTCCGGGGGAAACCTGTCCTGTCTGGGGAGCTGTGCCTCCCTGAGTGGTGGCAAACGGCCCGAAACCAAGTGGAAAGCAGCAGAGAAGTCTCCCACGCGATTTCGCCGATTTCATTGCCCCAGTGTTGTTGCTGCTTTAAGAGCTCAGGACGCTAAAATTGTGCCTCCTACCAGATTAGCCTTGAGATGCTGTTGTTAAGGCAGATATTCCCATTCCTGGGAAAATGTGAAATTAAAAAAGAAAAAAAAAAGAAGCAGAAAAAAGCCTGCAGAAGCAAACAAAAAGCAACTGTCTTGAACGTCTCAGGAAATCTTGGCAAGGGTTCATGCAAAGAACACAATGCTCTTTTATATCAGTTGAAACATTTCTTCTTCATGTGTATGAGTAAAAAGACATAATTCGTAGGAATTCAACCATTCATTCAACAGTTTCTTCTTTCTGAGTAACTGCCAGGAACTCCCCTGCTCCCATTCCACACAAAAAAATCCCCCACCAAACCAACCAACCAACCAACTAACCAACAGAAACACCAAAAAAAAAAAAAAACCAAACAAAAAAACACCCAAACAAACAAAATTAAAATAAACAAACAAAAATAACCCCAAACAAACAAAAAAATTTCAAAAAGCAGAGCTATGCTAGAGTTTAACTGACTTTTTTAAAAATGAGAAAATTGATCTTACAATGGATAAACGGGAGTTTTCTACGAAAAATGTGTAGTTGCAAAACTGTGAGATCCCGGCGGCGGCAGCAGAGGTGCAGGTGGGAGCGGCAGTGTGCAGGCCTGGCAGGATTCCCATTGGGAAGGGGGTGAGGCCATGGGGAGATGAGCCAGCTAGGTGAGGCAGCAGCCCCATCCCCTTCCCAAAACCGGCGCTGGCGCGCTGCTGACAGCGCGTTTTCCCCCACAAATGAACCAACATTCTTCCACGCTTCATGGAGCCAACCTTCTTCCCCCCCTATTCCTCCTTCTGGTGGCCATCAAAGCCATTCCCCTTCTCTCTGCTCTTCCAGCGCCCCGTAACCCTCCCTCTTTCCCCACTGCAGGCGTGGTGTTCCCCTACTCCCCGCGGCTGGGGCGGTACAACCTGAACTTCCACGAGGCGCAGCGGGCGTGCGCGGAGCAGGACTCGGTGATGGCCTCCTTCGACCAGCTCTACGACGCCTGGAGGTCGGGGCTGGACTGGTGCAACGCCGGCTGGCTGAGCGACGGCTCCGTGCAGTACCCCATCACCAAGCCCAGGGAGCCTTGCGGGGGCAGGAACACCGTGCCGGGCGTCAGGAATTACGGGTTCTGGGACAAGGACAGGAGCCGCTACGACGTCTTCTGCTTCACGTCCAACTTCAACGGTGAGAGCGTTTCCATCGCCGCGGCTGTGCTTGGGCGAGGAGGTCCAAGGGCAGAAGGGGGTGTTTGGTTTGTCAAAGCTCATGTTAGACCTGGAAAATGCTAGCAATTAAATAATCAAAGAATTAAAATCACTGTGGAGTTTGCAAGGGCGCATGTGCAGAGTAAAATTGTCTTTGTCACGTGCTCATGCAGGTAGTTTTTACAACTCAGGACTTGGCTGTCAGTATTTTCTAATATCTCCACTTTCACCCCATTAAAATTAATACACACCCTTTTAATGCTGGTGTTTAACCAGTTTAATTTAGTTAAAGCCGTGAAGGAACCTGCGGTTCATTAATTGAAATTTCCTGTTGAATTCAATCATAATTCGGTTCACATGGCTTAAATACGTCACCAAAACAAAATTCTGATCATCACTTCACCTATTCTGCAGTGTCAAGCAGCTCCTGCTCATGTACCACATCTAATATGACTAATAGCTCCTCATCAGCAAACCTATTTCTAGCTTTATTCCTTAATAATTTAGATTCCTAATCTTAGTACGCTGCCGACCCTGCGATCACTTTTGCTCTGAGGCTGGACTGCTGTAAACCTTGCTTTAGCCACTGCAAGCTTTTTTTTGCTATTAGTTGATCCTTTTTTAGGTATGAAATTAAATTAAATGATCCAATCTCAGCTTGCTATCATTTCAGGGGTTATCTAGTGTCTGGAAAAGATGTAGAAAGCATTGCTGTGGATGTCCAATCCTCTACAGTACCTGTGGATAATTCCTACACAATTTTGCACATGTTTGGCTTGCAGCCCACTCAGACCATGGCCTTTTTTTATTTATGCACAGGTTGCTTATCCACAGTGAGGCAGTTTCGTCCTACAGCACAGCAAAAAATAAACATTTCCTTGGTTTCAGAAAATGTGCTCCAGTGCTAAGTCTGCACCACCCTCTCCAGAAAAAAAACCCAGGCCAACCCCCCCTAAAAAAGAACCAAACCAAACAAAAAACCTCAAACCCCTCAGAAGACCCAAAAAACCCCACCACAAACCAAAAAAACTACACACTAGGGAAAAAAAACCCACCAAAAAAAACTCAACAAAAAAACCCAAACAAATCCTCAAGCCAACAATATTACATTAGGTTCAAAGTTATCTCAAACAAAAGTTTGTCTGATTTTTTTATCATACTTCTTCATCTCATTAAATGCTGCCTCAATTTTTCTTGCTTCATTTATCTGAGCTGGAATCCTGTATGAGCTCATCTCTTTTATACAGATTTAACCCTGTACTACAGAAATATCACCAAGGAATTAAATAATCCAACAAAAAGAATTAAAATGTGATAGCTGCACTTTTTCTAATGCTTGCAGAATAAAACCTTGTGGCTACTGCTCACTGATCACCACCCTTTTACACACCAGAAGCTGAACAGCATCTCCTAAGGAACAAGAGGCATAATTTCTGGGAAAAAAGAAATAATAATAAGTACTGACAGATAAATATTGCCTGTGCACTGATGCAAGGAGAAAGAAAGAGGGAGAGGCAGAAAGGTAAGGTGAGGATAAGGTAGGAGTGCAGTCAAAGACAAGGCACTGACTTGAGGATCAGCCTTGAGGAGCCTTGAAATTGACCTGAAGACAGAACATTACACAGTAGTGGGGGGAGAGAGAGAGGTGTAGAGGTATAGATATAGATATAGAGATATAGATAGATATAGATATAGATAGATACAGATATAGATTATATAGATATATTTAGACATAGATGGATATATATATGATATAGATAGATTAGATATAGATATAGATAGGTATAGATAGATATATAGATAGATACAGATTAGATATAAATATAGATATAGATATAGATATAGATATAGATATAGATATAGAAATATATTTCCCACAACTCAGTGTCAAATGTCTCTCAAGACATCAGCTGAAAATCCAGATTTCTGCTTCTCTCAGCTTCCATTTCCTTACCTCACCAGATTACATTTTCCTCACATACCCCTGCCGTGTTCTCCACTATTTCTTGTTCCAAGCTCACCTTCATACCCACAACTAACCCAGCCACTCTGCCAGCTCCCTGTTTTCAGCACAACATTTTGAATAAGCATCTTTAATGGCATATGTTAGCTCTCTCACTGCAGAGGGAAGAGGTTATAATGACCCGTTTTGCCACCAGGCTGGGATTTGCCAGTTGCCAAAGATAGTGGCTGCAGGCAGAAAAAAAAAAAAAAAGCTATTTCTGCAAGACCCAATATTGATTCTCTCAGCTCAGGAACAGCCAAGGAAAATGAGGGGTGGTTAGGACACCGTGCATTCCCAGTGGCTGTTGGAGTCTCCTGATAGTAGGGAACAGAGGAGACTTCAACTTTATGTGAGGGAAATGGGAAAATGCCAAGGGCCGCAGGAGCAGGGAAGGATAAGGTGAGCTCAAAAAGAAATCAGTTGTGGGAGCTTCTATAAAAAAAAGAGGTTGACTGAGGTTTAAATATCTTCTAAATGGTTTCTCTGTAAGGAAAGAAATTCCACAAATATATTATGATCTCAGAGATCATTAAAAAAGGAAAAAAAAAGGGTTCCATTTCAAATAATTCAGCAGTCAAACCAAAAAATCTTGGTCTGAAATACATGCACAGCTGTTATTTTACCTGGATAAGAAAGGTAAAAGCCATGGTATTTAGCCATTAAGGTAGAAAAAATGAAACTGTAATTATCAATGCAGTGAATTCAAATCCAGGTTCAGTGTTTTCACTCTGAAATTATTGGATCCCATCTGAGATGACATGGATACACAAAAAAAATAATGGTTAAAAATAAAGGGATTATACCATTAGTAAAAAATTTTACATGCATTTCAGTTACCTGCACAGGGAAATAGTTTAAGCAAAACTGCAATACCAAATAACCTTGTTACTTTATGAGATTACCCTCTGTGATGCCTTTCCTTATACTAAGGCAAACACAATACTTACACATTTTATTCTGCCTGTGTAGCTGATTTATACCCAAATCTTTCTGTTGGGTCATACAAGATTTGTTCATATTTTGTGTCCAACAACATGAAATCATTTCAGACCCTTTATATCTAATAATACCAGCAAGCTACCAGTTTATAAGAACATAAAGTGATGTGTTTCATAAAACAAAGCAAAGAGTAACACCAGCCAGATGCTGTCTGTGAAATCCATCAAAATATTGTGAAATACCAAAACATTTTCTGCCTGCACTGGATGGCAATCTGTTTCCCAATCTGTTTTTACATTCCTTGTGCTGATAAAGGCTGTCGAAAATGAATGCACACAAGTGGGGAGTGTGTGACTTAAATTTGGGGATTCCACATTGGAATTTCCTGGCGTCTGAGGGCTCAGCTTTGCTCTCTCACAGTCCTTCACTTGTCCTGTCCAGTGGGAGCCACTTCACTCCACGTCACCTTTAGAAAAGCTGAGGGTCCCTGCCCCGTGTGGTGGCACAACCTGATGTGATCCAAAGTTTTTCCAGGGCTGCACATCGCCCCGAATTTCTCTCCTTGCCTCGTCCCAGGGAATGGGGATGTTCCTCTCCCATGCAATCCCTCCAGAAGGTCAGTTTGAGGAAACAAATTCAGATGAATCCTTTTGTTACAGTCTTCCCCATAGAGCCTAATAGCCACAGACCAAAGACTATATAATGGAACAGCTGAGTGGTTATTTTTTATTTATTTTCAAAGGTCTTCTGAGGGGGAACAGTACTTTTTTCTGAAGGAAAATCTATGAGAACCTTTTGCACTGAAAAGTGCTAGAAGAGCTAAATGTAAATATATTTATCAGCTCCTCTACAGTTAAGCATTTTCAAAGAAAATAAAACAAGGTACAAGTACAGTTTGCATCACACTTTCTCCTCATCAACATGCATTTTGTTATACACTTTGTCCACAGAACCATAGTGCATAATTGATCTTTCATCAGCTCTAGGAGAATCAAGTAAAAAATCTCATGTTAACAAAATTAAGAACACAAAGAATAAATTTTAGAAAGCATGTTAAAGGCACAGCTGTGAGCCACCTGTTCATTACAGCAATGCATATGACAAGCCAACCACCTCTGCCATTTAAGTGGCAGAAAGCTGTGGAAAGTCCTGTCTGAATAATGCTGACTGTTCATTTGACCATTTCTGAGTATTCTGTCACTGGGAACATGTAGCAACTGTTCCAAAAAGAGAAACAAACCCAAAATAAAATTACGCACCCTTTATTAGGAGTGGTTGCTTCTGACTCACCAGTCATTACTGGTATTTGTGTGTTAAAAAAGAAAAAAATCCCACATATTTAACTCAAAATCAGCCATCTGAGATGATCACTGGATGTCAAAATATTTACCAGGTCTTAAACCTCTTTTTTTCTTTTTTTTTTAATAAGAAAAACTTACTAATAAACCCCTCAATTTAGCACTGAGCTTGAAGAAATCTCCAAGTGTGATTCATCCCTCCAGCTCCCACAGTCGCAAGGGTGTGGGGTATTTAGGTCAGTGGCTGGAGTTTTCCTCTTTAAGCTGTTCTGTTACATGCAAAATCTTAAAATAGCTGTTAGAGATGGGGCTCGAGCAGGTTTGCACAAACCCTCTGCCCCATGGTTTGGGTGTGAGGAGTCAAATCAAGCAGGCTCATCTTCCGTTGAAGTGGCCCAACTACCAGATATTAACAAGATATTAATACCAGACATTAATAAGAGACAGTAAATTCCTCCCTCTCCTTCCACGTCCATCAATAAATTCTGAGACTGAACAGTTAGGAACCCTTCCCACCTATTATCAGGGGAAAAGCTGCAAATCTGTACAGAATTTATTAATGTAATTTTGTGTAATCAGACATTCTGGATACACATTGCACCTCTGTGGGGTTTACAATTAAATTTCTCTCATTTGAGGAAGGACCAGAGTACAGGAGTTTTTATTATTGATGTCATACATCAAAAGCCTGACCTCACTTCAAGTCCCTAGGAAATTACATTCCATTGACATATGGTTTGAAGAGGAACTCATAAACTAGGTGAAGTTTACACACTGTAAGTCCAAACCCTTGTTCCCCTAAATCAGAAATCCTGTTTGCTTTGGGGAAACCTCTTAATAATGTATCAGTAACAGGTTTCCACTTAATAAACATTCTCTTTAGCAGCACGTTGTAAATGCTCTCAACTTGCCGAAATGGAGTTTAAAGAAGTGTTTTACAAAGGGATGATTATCTGTTCTCAATAGTTTTCTGTGGAAATTCTGTAGATTCTGACAGCAATGAAATTTTTTAAAAGTTTCTGCTCCACCACAGCTGCAATGTAAGTGTCTTTTTTAAACTGTTCTTTTCTTGATATACAATTTCCAACCTTTAGACAGGGTTAATTCAATTACCTTTATATTGTCATCTGACCTGACTTTCCTTCATTTAGAAAAAAAAAACCCGTTTGATTTTTGCAGGAATCTGAAGCTGACATAACTCTTAGCTTGCCCACCACTTTTACTTCACCGAGAAAGTAATCTCATACTAAGCAGGGTTTTGTGTATTTACCTGGTTTTTATGAGGCAGAAAATGGGTATTGTCCTGGAGTACATTCTTAATTAAGCAGTACAGAGTGTGCTCTGGAGTTAGAAGATGCCCACAAGAATGAAGTTCTTCCTTTTTTTCAGCTAACTCTCCTCTTTAGGAACAGGCAGATTGGAAAGTTGTGAATTTATTTGGAAATTATTATGCCTTCAAAGAAACATGATTCTTCTGCAGCCCACTTGGATGTCAAATCAGTGATGATAAATAACCCCAAGTGTACTGAATGAAATGCTTACAATGAATGTTTATTGCCTTGATAAATGGAATCAATACTAAGATTATTGCTGCGTATGGATTAATAGGGGAGACTTTTCTTTTTGGGCTTTATCTTCCGGCATGTATTTTCATTACCTTGAGACAGGGAACATTTCTCTTAGCAGCAGTCCCAGCTCAGCCCCACGTTGTGGTGGGGATATACCCTTTGATGCCTAAAGAGAAACAGAGCTGCAGAACTGCTGGTGAAGACTCACAACAGACATAGTTCTGCTCTACCACAGGCTCAAACTCTCCTTCTGAGAAGCTGTTCAATACTTTGGCTTTCTCAAAAAAATTCTTTTTTTTTTTGCTTGTATTTAATCAGAAACAATGTCTTTCAGAGAGCAAAAGAGCATGCCTCCAGCTGCCATCCCCTAAATGCTATCACTGAGTATGAATTCAGGTGGAGATGCCATACTTCGATATTACAGAAATAAATATAGCATTACTTTTTTTTTTTTTTCCCCAAATACTCTGTTTTCTGTGCCTGAATTGTTTTTTGGGTTAGTTCTTTTTTCCCTCCTGATATTTATCAACTCACCATTCAAAAAAAATCACAATATTTTTGACAACACAACCTCCAACTGGCACAGACCTAAATTAACCACTGTTTGACATGATCCTCCAGTGGGGAGGATCTTCTCCTCAGAAGCCAGTGTTAGAGTATTGCTGCCTGAAATCAAAAGGGAAAAAAACCCTTGCCACAGTATCAAAATGGTGAGATAAAAAAGCAGTTCCTTATTGGAAGCTTCCAGGTGCATCCATGGCCATGGGCCATGGGCACACCCAGTATTGAATTTCTACAGTTTTTATAAGGTTAATTAATTGAGATATTTCCAAAAGGAGATTCAGTTGCCCCAGTAAAACCCACCCCTGGGTTGGTCCAAGGGTTTCTATGCCCCAATTCCTGTTATGTCTTCTTGTAGGTCCTCTACTTGAAAATAAGACCAAGCAGTATGTCGGGAACGTGTTAGAAGGTCAGCTTATTACTCTAAAATCTAAGAGAAAGGGCAGGAAAAGTCCTGGGAGCTACATAACTAGTATACAGAGCTGTGGATATATGAAAAGTACATGAAAAGTACATAAAAAGTAAAAATTTTTAGGCAACACCACTGAGGTCAGAGAATCACCTGAAAGGTGGCTGTGGTCAGGTGGGGGTTGGTGTCTTTCTCCAGACAGAAACTGACAGAACAAGGGGACAGAGTCTTAAGCAGCGCCAAGGGAAATCTAGGTTGGATGTTAGGAAAAAGTTTTTCACTGAAAGGGCGATAAAGTACTGGAATGGTCTGACTGAGGCAGTGGTGGAGTCACCATCCCTGGATGTGTTTGAAGAAAGATTGGACGCGACGCTCGCCACCATGGTTTAGTTGAGGTGTTAGAGCATGGGTTGGACTCGGTGATCTTAAAGGTCCCTTCCCTCCTAGTGATTCTGTGATTCTGTGACTCTACAGGATTTAAGGCTGGAAAAGGACCTCCAGGACGGCCGAGTCCAACCTTGGCGCCGCTAACGACCCCTCCTTCCCCCTTTTCCCCCCTCCAGGCCGCTTCTACTACCTGATCCACCCCACCAAGCTGACCTACGAGGAGGCCGTGCAGGCCTGCCTGAAGGACGGCTCGCGGATCGCCAAGGTGGGGCAGATCTTCGCGGCCTGGAAGCTGCTGGGCTACGACCGCTGCGACGCGGGCTGGCTGGCGGACGGCAGCGTGCGCTACCCCATCTCCCGGCCGCGGAAGCGCTGCAGCCCCAGCGAGGCCGCCGTGCGCTTCGTGGGCTTCCCCGACAAGAAGCACAAGCTCTACGGCGTCTACTGCTTCAGGGCCTACAACTGAGAGAGCACACCCGGGGCGTGAAAGCCGTCGCTCTTTTTTTTTCGAAAGCCGTCGAGAAAGTGTGAAAGATGTCTCTCTNAGAAAGTGTGAAAAATGTCTCTCTTTTTTTTTTTTTTTTTCGGTATGAACTCATGCAAGCTACCAAAACTGTGATAAACCTCTTTTACTTACTGTAAAGGGTCATTTTCATAGGCACCCCAAACCCCCCCCCAGCCCCCGCCCAATTGGTTTGTTTTTGGTTTTGTTTTTTTTGTTTGTTTGTTTTAGTGGGTTCTTTTGTGAAAATATCATTCCATAGATATTTTAAATTAATATAATTTAATGGGAGCTCTAGGTAAGGAACTTTTAGATTCAAATTTTTTAAGCTATGTCATCCTAAAAAAAAAAATATAATTTTCATGAATGGGGCATGCAATAGAGCTTGACAATTGCTAGGGCACAATTACGGAGTGTAAGGCTACTCAAAGCAGAAGCTTTAAAAAGCACAGATTTTACATATTTGTACCAGTTTGAGAAACACTGAAAATTGATTATAACAGGAATTTTAAAATAAAACAATCTTTTTGTTAAAGGGGATCAGTGACGTTTCGCAAAGAAACCTCACAACAATATATGCTAGCAAATAACTGTTTTCACTGGTTCACATGGGAACAACGCAGTTTAATAAAAGCAGCTAAAACGGTCCAGAAAAATAGGACTAGTTTTACATTTTCAGATCTTGCCTTTCTGAAAAATAAGCTCATGGTCCCACGCATAGGAAGAAGCACAATTAGTTCTCCTGAACATTTCAATTGTGTTTTTGTTGTGTATAAATCATTGAGTGAATAATTAACTTACGAGAAAACTCTGTTTTCTTCTTAACTCCAATTAAAGATGCCTGAGAAGTGTTGTATTACCTTTGAGTAGCTTTACTGAGCTATTTTTAAACTCTTAAAGGCCATTTGCTAAGCAGCATAATAGCATCTACTCAGGGCAGTTGTATAAATGAACTGCTGGACAGAGAAATTGTAAACTTTAGCAGCTTGATTTTACATTAGCCTTTGAAATGTTATTGTCTTAATTAAAGAACATTATAATATTTAATATTTCTTAGCTATTTACACATCACAAGAAATAAAAATTAGAAAAAAATATTAAAATCGTGAAGTCTTAAAAAAGGACTATTAGACAAAATCTGAAACCAGCCATTAAGTTCTAGAGGAGAAAAAGGAAAAAAAAACCACACTTCATTTCCTTACATCTTATTTCTATCTAAAAAGTACATCTGTTTTTTAAACTATCAATTAAATAATATAGTATTGCTAGCCCTGAATTATTTAGTTAGTCCTCCTTAGAGTCAACAGAAAACAAAGCTATTGAAATGCCTCTTTTCACTAAATTGCAGTGGTCTAGGTGGAAGATGTTTACCTAAATCTGCCAGTGTCAGAGAAAAACACGCACTGTGCATGGTGCCTAGGATTTTCAGAGCTGCCTAAAGCACGAAATCCTCCCTAAGTACCAGTTTGAGGGAATTTGGGGTTTCTAATGCAAACTCACTTTGGATGCAGCAATTCTTGGTGCTCATCTTCAGATACCTTAATGCAACCAGTTTTTCAGAGAGCAGGTGCTCGAGGCTTTCTGAAAATTTACTCCACTTATGGTGTCTCAAGCTGGATATCCAAAAAAAAAAAAAAAAGGCAGAGAGGCCACTGATTAAAAATATCTTGGTCTCGGGTAATCTCTTCAGCGGTTTTTGATGTTCTCTATCCAGTATTGGTTCTACCACTTAAAAATGGAGAACTCTTTTTTCCTACTCTACGCTTGCTGACTACGAAGAACTCAGAGGACCAATGTTTGTATTTCTGCAAAGTTTTGTAGCTGCCCACTGTTTCCACAGCTCAAATGAGGTGTAGTGGTATTTATCCGACTAGGACGCAACCTGTATGCTTCCATGAATGGTTTGGTGTAGCTATTTTCCCATGGACGTGGGTAAATAAATCTCTTTCCCGGAGTGGTTGTGGTCCTGTTTTAAGACTCTGTGAGCGAACCAGGAACAAGATCGGGAAAAGGAGCCATAGCGTAAGATGTAATTTATTGGGGTTCATTCCCATGGAACTCAGAAGCCAATTTCCATCCTTCTGGGGATATTTGCATCCTCTGTGGATATCTGTTCATACTTTACAGATGGAGCAATCTCAGTGCCAACCCCCCCTCCTTTTTTAATCCACTAGGAATTGGATTTTCTCAAAATGGTATCCCTTAGCCTATAAATAGAGACTTACTACAGGTCAAGTCCCTAAAACCATGCAACCTTTTTTGAACTGCCATTTTTTAAATTGGTGCCCATTTCACACATTTTCTCAGGCCATTCACAGCCTTCTCTGAAACCTTTGGAGAAAAAAATGGAAATGGAAATGGAAAAGTTAAATATCCAACCAGGATAATGAGTGGGGTATGCAAGAGTGGAAGGGAATACATGTCATTCCTCCATCCAACCTTCAGGAAATTTGAAAAAATGCAGACTATTCTACAGTTTTTCTTCTGAAGTTTGGACAGGGAGCTTGCGGGATGGGAAAAACTGTAGAGAATGTCTAAGTAATTACCACAGCTAGATCCAGAGTTGCTGTAAAGAGGGGAGCCTTATGCAGCTGGCTCTACCCTCCCCAAAGACCTGCTACATCTGGAGGAGGCTGCCTGGTTTTCTTATTGCACAGAGGTGAAGAGACCCTCACGAAATCATTTTTTTCTTTTTGTACCTCTCCAAAGAAACCCCTCACAGGGTTTCACCCAGACACATCTTTTTTTTTTTTCTTTTCTTTTTTTTTTTTATTTTTTTTTTTTTTTTTTTTTTTTTTTTTGTGGTTTTTTTTTTNNTTTTTTTTTGCAGGAATGGGGATTATATTTTGCCTGCATTAAAAAAAAAAAACAACAAAGAAATGTACACATCCAACCCACTCGTGGGGCTGGCTAAAGTGCCCTCACTGCTAGACCAAAGGCACTGCGGGAAAGGCCAAGCTCAGCCTTTCGCCAACCTTGCAACGCTCTGGAGATGGCTGGTCAGGTCCTAAATCACAGCAATCTCAGGCTTGCTCTAGTTTTTGCCTTCTGTGTCCACACCTTTCCCCGGGCCGGCCGCCGCCGCGGTCTGGGCGTAGCATCCCCTGACCCTGCCCTGCTTCCAGCATCCCCCAAATCCCAGCACGACCCCCGGACGGTGGCTGAGCAGGCTCTGCACCACCCGCCCAGGGGACTCCCCCCAGGCTTGGCAGCACGAGGAGGGCGACGAGGGCTCGGGGTGTCCAGAGGGTCTCCGAGCTGGCGCGCGGCCGAGTTTCGGGTTTTGTCGCCTGTAAGTTCGCGCGGGAGAAAGTCGCTTGCTAGGGGTCATAATTCCATGTACGGAGCCGCAGGGTGTGGGCTCACACCCGCCGTGCTGCTCACGAGGAGCTCGGTGGCCTAACCCGGGATCAGGCTAGGCTTAGGTCTGTGTGTTGATATATGACATTACGTGCTAATATAACGGGCAGTTCGGTAGTCTGGTGAAAATACGTTTGTATGGAAAAAAAAATATATATATATGTAAGTGTGTATAAAAATAATTAGTTCTAATGTAAGCAGGTATAAAAAACGTAAGAAATGTGTATGATTACCTGAGAAGTGGGCACAAATAGACAAAAAGACACGAATTATATTTATTTTTACAGCTAATGACTCCATTTCCTTTTGTAATGTCAAATGTCAGGATGTTTTCTTATTTTCAACTAAGCTAGCTAGGTGCTTGAATAAAAACTTCAAAAAGCAGCTTAATAACTGGATTAAAGCCTGTGCTATTTTCTGTTCATGAGAGAATATTGTTAGCGTCGTGTTCTCTGTCATTATCTTCTATTTCACAATGTATCAGAATTTTAATGCCCATGAATTAACAACAATTAAATCATGTTGTTCTTTCCAATATGACTTCTCCTTATTGACTGACAATTCTTCTACTTCTGTCCCAGAAAACACAAATAGGGAAAGGAATAGATCAAAATATGAAAATACTTACTTTGCCATAGTAAATAACCTTATTACAAAACCAAGGGGTGGGAAGAGAAAGACTACTCTATGAATATGATTCACAAAGAAAATAAAGATAACTGTATTCCAAATTCTTTGTTTTATGCTTTTTGAAGCATTTTTGAAGTAGAAATGCAAGTACCAATTTCTTCTTTGTGTTCTCTGCTGTCCTCTAAAATAAAATAGAGCATAAATAAGGAAGGTACTTTTAAAATTATTTTTATAGTAATGGTTGATATTATGCTGCACATCCACCTCTAGAAATTGGATGTAGAACACTGTTTCATGTATGAGAAAATTTATCAAATTATTTATATAATCCTCCAGCCTTAGAAATTAAAACCCAACAAAAATCTCCCTTTGTAAAGTGAAAAAAGAAAAATTTCCAGCGTCAAGCAAGAATTAATTATTCAAACATCTTGGCCAGCTTTTCAGCTTCTGTAATCACACTACTTCTGCATTCTCTTATTGATCTGTGCCAGAAAGTTAACCCTGAAACTTGCCTGCACTGCATCACTTTGCTGGGAAATACTAATATTCCCTGAGGTTTCAGTACATTGGCCACGTTTAGAAACAGGAGAAGAAGAACTTTGGAAAATTTGTCACTCAGAATAAGGGAAATCTGTGTTACAATTAATACACAGTTGTGACGAATATCCTCTATTGTCTAACAATTTAGTTTAAAAAAATTTAAAACTTGTTACATTTTTACTTCACAACCTTATTAAAACTGACTTTGACAGAAACAGCCTCTTAGTAATAAGGATTTTAATTAATAGCAGCAGCCTCCCTGCAATGACATCTTGCTGTTCAAAATAGAGTCCCTGTCTTCATGCTTGGAAGTGGCTGGATTTGAGACTTGATGGAACACACCTCAAAACCAGAAATGTGTAGATTTTCACCCAAACTCTCACAAAATGAAGGAGAAGACCGCCATGGTGTTCAGCCATTCTCTCATTTACTCAGCAGCCTTCTGTTGAACAACAGCCAGTTGTCCTTCTTGAAGGTTTCAAGAAGATGAGTTTTACCCATTTTTAGCCATTTTCTCCCTTTTTCAGAAGCAGTTACAACAGATTAACAAACATGTCACGGAGCAGAAAAATTCCAATGCCAGGTAATTTATTATATGAAGAGACAAGATTTCTCTGGCTTTCAAATTTAAAAAGAGAATTAAATCCAAAAACTATTACCAAAAAAACAAAACAAAACAAAACAAAACAAAACAAAAACAACAACAACAAAAAACAAACAACCAAAAAAAACCAAAAAACAACATACCCAACGCTGCTGAAAATTATTTAATGATAATTACTGGAAAATAATTTCTCCTCTTCCCATGCCATGAACAGTGATGGTCCCTTTAGAACATGCATGTTCTGGAAGGCTCTTGAAGAAGAAAAAGGAAAGACAACAGAAAGCAATAATTTAGCTCCTGACCTTTCATACAGAGTATGTTTTATTTTGCCTAATAATTATTAGGCCACATATTTAAGCATATAATTAAAAAACCCCAAACATATCTATAGTAAATCAAGAGTTTGGAAGGGGTTTCTTCTTCTTCTTTGCCAAGCCTCGATCTGGAGGTTAGAAATTCTTACTAGAAGTCTTCAGAGTCTAATATTTTTTTTTTTTTGGTGGGTTTAAGTATATCTCAGTCCATAAAGCCACAACAGGGTAAATAGGAAATCCCATTTCTTTCTTCAATATTTTACCAGAAGCAAGCAATTGTTTGACAAATGATAAGAGCCTTAACAGGGGCCTCAGCTAATGAATTATTCACTGGTGTATTTTCCAGTGCCCACAGGGGGTATTTAATAGATTAATTTTTTTAAATGCCAGCAAACAAACCCAAAAATGATATTTCTTGGTGCTGAATAAGGACAGTTTGGGGTTTGTTCTTTGCTTGAAAGATGCATTGTAAGGCATTCCAACTCCTTACTTCCTACATGGATGTTCCCTGTTCCTATATACATGATGCTGTTTGCTTGCTGCTTAATTTCATCCTGATTTCTTTAATTGCTGGAAGACAATTCAGTTCCTTGTTTCTTTTACGTAGAAAAAGGTCAAACTTAAAAATTTTTGTGTTCCAGCCCAAACACAAGAGAGACAAATTGAGAAGTCCCCTTTGCAGAAGAACTGGGTCTTGAGTTAGTGCCTGCTTCTTACAATTAATTAAAAAAAAACACAGCATGAAACGAATTTATTTACATTCTGTGTTAGCAAACACGAGCCATCAGTGACTCTACACTTTCCTCACTTTTAAGGATGTTTTCCATGAGGTTTTAGTTCTTTGTTAGTGTTCCTGGTTTGGAATCTTCCATTTTCACCAGGAACAAGAAAACCACATCTCGAAAAACCACACCTCAAAAACCAGAGTGAAGGGATGACAGGAAGAAGCCAACAGCATTTCTGTCGTGTTCACTTTCTCATTTATGTTATTAAGTGGTCTCTAGTGGAAGAAGTATTTAAACTGATCACTTGACCCTGCTTAGCCTTTCCCTGAACTTAAATATCTGCTAGCTAAAGTGTTCCTAAATTTCTGATTACAACAAAAATAGCAGTGATTTCTCTAGTTAGCTGACAATTTAAATTGCTGTGCACACAGGTTAGGGTCAGCTACATACGTACATTAAAAAAATCAGTGCAAATAATTGAGGGCAGCTATGTGGTTTTGAAGAGTAGCTCCCGACAACCTCTACTTTTTGCCCTCTGCCTCATTTTATTCAGATTTTGTGCGTGTGATTTAGGTTCCCTTTGCTGGAAACTGAATTTGAAGCTCAGGATGAGGTGGAACATCAAATGCATCCTATCCATAAGGAGAACACAGGGGCCCAAACCAATCCTTGAGCCCTGGGACGTCTTCAAAACACATCCACAGCGCGGATTTTTGTTTCAGGGCCTGAACTAAAATGCAACCTGACGAACAAAGCCCTAAAACTCAGCGCTGTGCAGATGTAGACGTGGCTGGCCGTGGTCAGTGCTGATGCTCCAGTTGCTCCAGTTTGGAGGGTGTCTTGGTTTGAAAAGACAGGAGTCTGCTAAGGAAGGCAGGAGCCTCCCTTGGAAGAGAAAATGCAACCCCCTTCCCTCCAAATTAATA
>VZTG01004268.1:84911-113825 GCA_013397845.1 Melanocharis versteri
ATAAACCTATTTTTAACCTAGAACAGAGGGCAATCACGAGACCATTGCCCAGAGCCTGCTCTCCCTTTCCAGGCTCTCCCGTGGAGCAGCGGTGGGGCTGGGATGCGATGGCAATGCTGGGGCCAGACTGGGACACTGGGTGCACCTCAAAGCATTTAGCCATGAACCAGGGCTCCCAAACACATTCCCAAACAAAATTACGTTTTAACACCGGGTTGTTTGTTTGGTTTGGTTTGTTTTTTGGGGTTTTTTTTGGTTTGTTTTTTTTTGCACAGCCTGCCAAAACAATGATACAAAAAAAACCCCCCAAGGTTTGAGAGTGGCTTTTGGGCTTGTCCAACTGCGTCGCAAGCTGGCAGCACTAAACTGCAATCATACAGCTTTCATCAAGCCTCTAGATCCCAGTCAGCTCCAAAAGATCCAGGTAATCTGGTTTCTGTCCATTCCTTACGGGAAACCAACAAAACATTTCTTTGTTTAGAGATCAATGCAGCGCAGTGTGATTAGCATGCGCCCAGCATTGCTTTTGTGCAAAGCCAGTTAAAATAAGATTTTATGCTTTTACTGACTGCAATCAAGTGTAGCTCAGCTTTACTGCATCAGCTTGTCTCAGGGGAGTTTCTCGGGATATTTAGTTCTGGAAAATAGAGTGCTCAGCACAAAACTAACATTTGGGGTATTTTTAACCCCTTTTTCTCATCTTTCTGCATCTGGGTTCCACAGTAACACCTTCACCTTTATTACCCCGAGAGGTGGCATCCGAATGCACAAGAATATCCTCAAAACACAGAGCTACGAAAAAGGTCTTCAATTCTCACAGCTTCTGCAAACACTTCTCAGATTATCTCAAAGATAGTTATCGTAAAAAGGCTGCGTCAAGGGCGGCGCCAGGAAAAACTGCCTTTCCCATTTTTAAAACATGACCTTCAAGGCTGAATGCTTCCAGAAAAGTTGATACCTACACTTACAAATTTCTGAAGGTATCATAGTCTCAATCTTCTCTGCAAAATGGAAAATAAATCATACATAAAAAAATTAAAAAAAAAAAAGTACCCTGCAAAATAAGAACACCCACAGCACTTCTTCATGACAATTCTTAATCACAATTAACATTATTTATAGAGATGTTCATCTTTCCAATGCATTTTTCAAGGCTAAAGCTTCTGCACTGATCCACAATACAGATGAGTTTGATAATTTTCAGCCAATCCTGTGACAAATTCCTTAAAAAGGCTTTTCTTGGGTATGTCTAAGCTGCAGTAGCAATGCAGTAATCATTCAAGCAAGGTTAACTGTACATGGAATTCAGCAGGATTTCAAGGTGGAATTTTTTATTTCTCACAGACTAGAAGACTTTTAATTTATCTATATTTTATTTCATTTAGATTTACTCTTACATATATAGTAGCACTATTTTCAGCAACAAGGAGATCAATATAATTACTAAATTATTTGTATTTGGATTGTCTTCACTTTTAAAGCACAGTTAGGGCTCAAAAAAATTAAGAGCTGAGAAACTTGCTTTGGAGAGTCACATGGGAACTAGGGCACTTCTGCTGCCCCAGATGGGGCAGTAACAAAAAAAAAAGATAAAATGTCTGATGTAACCCTATGTGTTAGCTTTGGATGCAGATAGAGGATGGTGTTGCTTAAAATACAACTCAAGCAAGAGCAGCTGCAACAAGCAGTGTGGGTGAAGTGTTTCCCCACCCTAAATATTTTCTCAAAGCCTGGTGGCCACTGGAGATTTAATTACAAAAACCTGGTGTGAGTGAGAGTCATCAAGGCAGTCAGCCCAGCCAAGAGCTCCATCACCTGATTTGGTGCTAAGGGGGAACTTAATTTTCTGTCTTTTTTCCTCAAGATGCTCTGGAAAACGGGAGCAAAGAGCCAGGGACAGTCACTCTGTGCTCAGGGGACGAGGATGGAGGTGGCTGGACACAGTCCTTCATCTTGGTGGTGCTAGGGCTGTCTGCCCAGACATTGGACCTGGGCAAAAGGCCTTGTTTAAGACTTGATGGAACTACCTCAAAACCAGAAATGTGTCGATTTTCACCCAGACTCTCAGAAAATTAAGAACACTGCCATGGTGTTCAGCCATTCTCTCATTTAGTCAGGAATGATACCAGCAGCTTTCTGTTCAACTACAGCCAGTTGCCCTTCTTGAAGGTTTCAAGAGGATGAATTTTACCCATTTTTAGCCATTTTCTCCCTTTTTCAGAAGCGGTTACAGCAGTTACAACTTTTTCAGGGTCTTAAGTCAGGGCTCTGTGGCTGCCCCTGGATCCCTGGCAGTGTCCAAGGCCAGGCTGGGTGGAGTTTGGAGCACCCTGGGACAGTGGAAGGTGTCCCTGCCCATGGCATGGGAGTGGACTAGACAAAGGTCCCTTCCAAGCCAAACTCTTCTGTGATTTCAAGAAAAATATAAAGAAGATTTTGGGGTCACAGCTGCACATGGGCTGAAAAGACGCCTGCTGAGAGGCCTATTTCAGCAAAAATTGTGAGAACTTGCACCCCACAATCACCACAAAACTGTGGTTTGTGTGCACATGAGTCTCTCTCGTGACAAAATTTATGCCTGTCAGTGGGAAGACGAGGCCGTGACCAATCAGCAATTCATATCTACTCTTGCATAGCTTTTTAAACTTCATTTCCATTACAAATTAAGCAGTCCTTTCAGTCCAGCTTTCACACAGAAGTCCATCTAGAGCCACGTCCCAAAACATAAACACTTTTATCAAAGTCTTCGCCTAAACCTTATTTAGCAGACTACAAATGATATCCCGGAAATGTGACTTAGATTTATGAAGGAGAGCTGTGAGATCAAGTGTCTGAACAGCACTGCAGGATATTTCCATCGTGGCAGGGATTAAAAGTCCACATTAATAAATCCACCACATTTCCCAAATGCAAAGCAATGGTTCATTAATCAGAACTCTTCAGCGAAAACTTGCTGCAACGATTTGTCTCAAAGTTGTAACATTCGCTCTGCTGCTTAAAGATTCCTTGTCCATTTGGTAAATGCCTATTTATAAGCATTAAAAATGCAAAGCAGTATGTATATTTAATTTTTTTTTTTCTCTGAAGCTGACCTAACTCACTGAGTGAAAGAAAACAAACTCAAGGACAAGGACTCCGAGGTATCTCTGCTCCACCAAATTGCTCCTGCACAAATTACTCACACCTTTAGCACCTTCAGTGCCCACCCAGACTGGAGAAAGCCATCAGATGAACCTAAGAGACGCTGCAAGGGCCACATTTCACAGCCCAGCTGATCAGAAACAGCCCCAGAGCCACACTTTAGTCCCCAGTCGCTCCCGCTGGAGGCTTCTTCGGGTCCTGGATGGATCGCTGAGTTTCTCAGCCAGAAAATGAAGTATTCGAGGTTTAAGTCCTCAAAAAGTAACTTTAATGAGCCATATTGAACCAGAGTAGCCTCCTTACACCTCTTCCAGGCTGGCACTGCATTTCATCCCACTTCCAGGAGCCCTGATGAGGGATTTTGCTTCATTTCCCGGGATAATGGCAGTGCAGATTCACAATCTGCACAGAGCAGCTGAGCACAAGCCTCCAGACAAAATAAAAGGCGTTGCCTCCTCTTGGGACAGCATTATGAGCATCCAAGAATTGTTGCAGCTTGTAGAGAGCCCACGTAGGGAGAGATGCTTTAAGGCTCGCTGACAGCTGCTAATTGGCTAATTACGCAGAGCAATTTAGGGCTGGCTGGTGGCAGATAGGCTGAACTGTGGGTTCCTAATAGGAAGAGATAACTGCAGAGTGGTGCTTCCCTACGGATTAGCACACGCAGGGAATTCGGGGAGGGACTGGTGCTGCCCAGTCCTCCCCACTCATCCCAAACCAGCCCACTCAGGAGAAAAGCCCCCGACTGCTGGAAACAAACACCTCCCACCTCCTGCAGCTGTGGGCTTCGTTAAAACATTTTCCTACAGCGTTGCTCTAACTATACAAGCCATTAAAATCCTTGGCATTGTGCTAAATATGCAAAATTGTATTTTAATTCAATTTGCCTGCGGCCTAGAATAACCGATTTTTTTTGCCAAACTCTTCCGTGGCTCGTGTCCACCTTACAGGACAACCATCAAAACAGTGACCTTGCCTGTGACGGTGATGACAGGATGAGAAGTGATGCCTTCATTCCTTTGCTTCTCACTTTCTCAGGTGCTTAACCGGGAGTGGAGGCCCTCTGGTAAATCAGTGTGCATGCACGGTGGGAATACAGTGAAAAACAAGAGTCGACTTGCAGAACAAAGCCAAAACATACTGGTTTTAAAGGATGTCTCTGTCCACTTCCAGGTAAAGAGACATTAGATTTGTGCCCTCAGTTTCAAGTTAGGGCAAAATCAATTTAAGGAGGTAGCCAAGCAGTCGATTGCCATAGTTTATAAATGTAACTGGAAGGGTTGTACAGGACATCTCTTTTTTGCAAAAATAATTTTTTTTCTTGGCTTTCTCTACTTCTGGCAGAGGGGGCCACATCGAGGAGACTGAAGGAGAGTCTCAAGGGCTACCTGCAGCAGGTGGGCAGGTAAACCCTGGGCCAGTGATGTGCCTGACCCAGCACGTCCCAGCCCAGAGAGGGGAAACATCACCAGCGCTGGTCCACAGGTGGGAATGTGCAAAAGGGAAGACCCAGGGCAGGGAGGGCAGCAGGGATTGTCCTCCAGCCTCAGCCCTGTCCTTGCAAGGCAGTGAAGCCTCCAGCTGAGGCACTGGAAAAGGGGCCACGTGATAATTATGAGGCTTAACCAAACCAGGGAGAGGTCTGACTTCAGTGCTCAGCTCAGATTAAAGAGTTTTTATTTATAATGCACTATAAGTGCATTTATTCATTTATTTGCCTTTCCCCAAACTGAGAGTTGCTTAAAATACATAACATGAAGAGTGTGGAAGGCAGTGAGATATTAATCTTTGGTGCTCACCCAGACATCGTGCTTCATCCCAGTGATGGTGACATTTGCCACCATAGGTTAATAATTATGAAGTGCCCGGAGATCCCTCAACATAAAAACCATAATGTAAAAAAACCCAGAAAATTATCATTGCTGATAATGTGGTCTCCCTGAAATACTTCCTCCGCATCAGCACTGTTATATTGAAAAAAGATGTTCTAAAATCTGGCTTAATGTAAGAATTAATTAGCTTTCAAAATCAGTTTCTGGCTGAGGGGAACACTTGGGGGCACGTTCCTGATTTTTTTCCCTTTGTTGGGTTAGGAGTGACAGCACTGCAAGAGCTGGGCAATCTGCAGCAAACCCAAACCTTCAATCCTCTCACAAAAGACCCTTTTATTTTTAAAACAAGTGCTCGTCCTATGATCCCTTATACATCCCCTTTGTGCCTGTGATGCCGTGCAGTTTCTTCCCCCTTGGATAGGGTATCCTTTCACTATTCTTCTGATTTTCGGTGAGGAGGTAGACAAGGACAGCAGGCTTATTTAAAGCGCTCTCCCAAGGCAGTGCAGCGTTTCCTCCTCTCCTTTTCCAGTGGCTGGTGAGCAACAGAGACAGTTTGTGAAGATGTAGTCAAAAAAACCTCAGGGTTTTCTGTAGGGCCGTTTGTTTGACTCAAACCCCACGGCGCACGCCAAGCCCACGACATCGTGTTCAGAGCCAGAAATTTAATGGAAATTGTTTCAAGTTTTTATTTCCTGCCACAGGCTTTCTGAGGCACTCTCAGAATTTTCCTTTCAGGTTAGGCTGGAGCTGTTCTGTATAAATATTTATGTTAGGGTGTGAAGGGGGAATCACCTTCCGCGCTCCACCCAACAAAAATGTTGGAAAAAATGATGCATTTTTGGTAGTCCATTTCAAACATGTGGACAAGGGCAGTCTTTGACTGTATTTCACTTACTTTCTGGCTGGCATACACTGCAGTCTTTGCCAAAATCAAAAAATACAGAAAATATTATATTTTTTAGAAGCCAAGGGAGAAAATATTTTCCCTGACCCCCACTCCGCCCCACCCCCCCCTTTTTTTTTCTAAGTTTAAATGAACAGCATTTTGTAAAAGTATGTCTTCTGCTCAGGAAGTCAGATCTAGACATGAGGAAAACACTACCCCAAATCAAACGAGAGAAAAATGCCTTTCAATGATGTTTCCACGCCGGAAAAATGAAACGGGCTGATTCTGTAGTGTGCTTTAGCAGTCAGAGATTCCTTTTTTGCCTGTTTCTCTCTGATTTCTCGGAGCACAGGGAGGAAAGACTCATCTTTAGGGGCAGTATAAGTAGATATATTTTCTGGTAGGGGAGGAGAAACCAGAGGCCAGTTTTGCACATTTTCTGAGCTTGAGGTCTGGGGATCCTTACATTTCTGTCTCCATACTTGACTCTCAACCCGTTTTACCTCTTACTTCCTTCAGGCTGAAAGGATCACACTGTGTTGGCTTCACCTGGCACTTGTTCACCCAAGCAGACAAAAGATCTGGGAAGTTCCCACCGGATAAACACAAGTCGTGGAACCACAGACTGGTTTGGGTTGGAAGGGAGCACAAATCCTGTAAGGTTCTGTAGGGTTGATGTTTCGGTGCTGGACGGATGGGACAGATGGTGATGAGAGATCTCTATAGTTTGGTTTTAAAGCATGAGGTTTATTGTTAAGGACGTAGATATAGGGGCCTTGCTTGGAGCTGCCAGCTGCAGCTCGAAGCAGGCCAGAAAGGCAAGAGGGAGAGAAGCAAGAGAGAGCTAAAAGAGTGAGAAAAGAGAGTAAGAAGTCAGAAGTAAGAAATGAGCGAGAAATGAGAAGTAAGAAGTAAGTGAGATTCTCATGTACAATACAGTAAATCATCTTCTATGCTGAATATTCTGATTTTCATCAACCAATCTAGTACAAGACACAAATCCTATATCATTTACATATAGCCTATAAGAATCATTGTATTACCATACTGTGCTACATTTTAAATCCTAAAAACCACTCTTTGGATCTTTTCTGCCAAGCTAGCAGGGTCTGCCCCGATCCTTGGACCTGTTTGCTAGCAGAAGGTATTGTTCAATCAAAGGGGATTATCTTCAGCCTGCCACACCATTGTTTTCCAGTTGTTCAGTAACTAAGCTTTGGTATCTCAAAGCTTGCTTTCATTTCAATCTCGCTTATAGTTTTCATATTCTCAGCATCTTTGTCCAGGCAATCATATCTGTAAGGTTTCCCGGTCTCATCTTCTTCAACAAATCCCAGCCAGTGCCACCCCTGCCATGGGCAGGGACACCTCCCACTGTCCCAGGCTGCTCCCAGCCCCAGTGTCCAGCCTGGCCTTGGGCACTGCCAGGGATCCAGGGGCAGCCCCAGCTGCTCTGGGCAGCCTACACAGCAAGGTCACTCCGGACCCCAGCACTGTGACACCCTCCAAAGCGGCCTTGAAACTGCTTTCTTTTATTTATAGAAGGGGAATCTGGGAGGAAAACCCTGATAACTGTGATTTCCAGATGACACCACCCAGGTGGCTCTCAAGCCCTGTGTTTTCTGTCACCACATGCACCCTGCACAGGATGAAATTGAATCGCCAATGCTCAGAATCCGTCGCTGAAACATAAATTTGGTGAGACAGAGGATCTGACACAGCCAGATTCTGACTGTCCACTGAACAGAGCCATGATTTAGTCCTGTGGCCTTCCTGAAGGACAGCAGAGTCCCACCTGGTGCTCTGATTTCTCCTACCAGACCTGTCCAACATTATTGCCTCACAGAGAGAGGGGAAAACGCATGCACTGGGGCTAATGAGCAAAAGGGTGAATGAAAACTGAGTCAGGATGTGCCATTTAATTCCCACACTTCATTTATTGCCTTAATTTATTTTTTAACTTGCACAGCTAAAACTCTACTCCAGTTCATGCTCATAATGTGTTTAGATCAGTATTTAAGAACTCACTTTGGACATATTTGAAACTCCTGTTAAGTTTATATTGAATTAGTGACCGACTTGCAACATAAAAAGTAATTATAATGAAAACCTGGCAGTAGAACACCACAGTTTCAAAGCAAAATTTCACAAAAGAGGCCATTCATTCTTCCCTAACTTATCCATAAAAACAAATATTAGGCAAAAAAATTTCTGAAGTATTGTTTCAATCAGGTTGAAACCTATGAGTTTGATGGAGTTTGTCATTTGTGGAAGTCCTCCATCAGTTTCAATTAATTTCCTAGCCTTTAAATAAAGACCAGATGACTTCTTAACAAACAGCACTTAACAAATAATTGGGATAGGACTGAAAGCCACTGGGTGAAATTTACAGTTTTGTGGAGTCCAAATTCTACATGAAAGGTAATGGAAATTGTCCATTCTGAGCTGCAAAGAGCCCTGTAGCCCTAATGAAATTTATGAAGGCCCCAGACATTTCTCAGGTGGCATTTTTCTGACCAGCTTTGGTGTTCTCCAGCCCTGTCAGATATTCACAAGGACTAAGGGGAAAATACTGTGGAAATCCGTCAGGACTGGGACAAAAGAAAAGGCCTCAATGACAAATAAGGTCTGCAGGGAACACTGGCCTCATTAGAACAGAAAATGTAGCTGCTTTACTGCCCTGAAAGTTCCAAAATAAAAGGCTAATTCACTCAATCTGGATCCTTGTGCCATATGGTCAATAGGAGAAAAGGTATTTCTTTGCAATAACATTTTTTTTCCATACCTGCTTCATGTGTCCTGCAGCACAGAGAAAACCTGAGCTGGCACAGTCCAAAAGGAAAAAAAAAAGGAGACCAGGTAGGGGTGGGGGTGAAGGTTCATGAGCCAGCTTGTTTTATTTTAGTTGAAAAAAAGGGACAAAAAACCACAAAGTTATTCTTGTTTCCAGGAATAACTGGGCTTTTCAAACTCCAAATTTCTCACTCCTCTCCTTCCCGGAAAGGCTGCCCATAAACTTTTTTCCAGTCCATTAGGAAGGGTATGACATGTTTACCACAAACTCATCTGTCGGATGGTGTCTCCAGATTTGTTGTCGTGCTGCCCCTCGCACGGTCCCAGGAGGTGGGCACGTCGTTATCTCTCCTGGGCTGCAGATGATTTCCCTCTCCGCGTGCTCCTGCAGAGGTTTGTGCTCCAGACAGCTCCAGGGGTTGAGCAACCTCCATCCCCGAGCCAAGGGAAAGAGGGAGGAGGGAAGGGGCAGCGTTTCACGTCGCATTTTACAGGGGCCATCTCTCACGGAATGGTTCTTACAAGTTATTTTTGACTGTTGTACCTGGAATCAGCAGCAAATGCAGACAAATACTTCCGTGTGGCTATTGAGGGGCGAATTTCCCTGCACAGTGGGCAGGTTTTTGTGAAGAAATAGCCTTGTGAAGCAGCACAACCTCCTGCTAAGCGGGCTGGTCCTGGAGAGAGAAAGGGAGGGCTTGTCGGCCGTAATGAAGCACGCTGCTAATTAAGCAGATCCCAAAATGAGCCGTGTCTCTGGCTCTAAAGGCCCTCCACCCCACTCTCACACAGATGCCTTGCAAAAAAAAAAAGGTGTCGCAGGGTACAGCCCGGCTTTGGCATCTCTGCTGACGTGCTTCAGCCTGTCTGGCCTCTCCTTTTTCCAGGCACAGTGAAGAAAACAAACACAAAACTCAAACTAAACAGTCAGGGAAAACTTGTCAGCAGTCTGCAGGACGACAGTGTCCTCCAAGGCAAATTCAGTGCAGTAAAGCAGAGGTTTCTTGCCCCGATGCACCCATCCCACAAACTTCACTTTCCTTTCGAATGAACAGAAGTTCTTCCCCGTTTCTGCTCCTGGTTGGTGTTGGGTCCTCTGCTGTGGTTTGGGGATGCACCTCCTGCATCCCACATCCCTTCCTGAGTGCCTGGACACTCAGCCCCAGCTGCCTTCAGCACTCCAGGGCTGCACCATCCCTCTCCTGGCGCCCCAAAGCCTCACAGGCAGCCCATGCTTGTATTTTAACCTGTCTGTATTTCCAGGGTAGACCTGTGAAGGCTCCAACTACACACAGCAGACTCAGGCTAAGAAACCAGCACCAAAGCCTGTGTTAGTCTGGGTTTATCTCATACAGAGCAGCGAGACTCCTCTAAATATTTTTATTTAGACATCAAGCGTGACATGTATCCCTGTCACATACCTAACACGGAGTGTGAGGACCCCAGAGCACAATCAACAGCAAAACATGTCCCTGTGTGGGATAGCCACACGTGTGCCAAGGTCCCAGCTGAGCCCCAGATGATTCATTGCTCTGTCTGTGTGACTCAGTTTTCGTTGGCACCTGTGTCTGGCTCGATAATGTTTTGGCTCTGCAGATTATTTAATGAAAAAGAACAGTGGCAAGTCACCTCACAGACTGATTGGGATGAAGAAAATGAGGAGGAAAGCCAAGGAGCGCAGCACCTTTCACGCCTTTTTGTTGAAAGCCACAGAGATCTTGATGCTGAAGGAACAGCTGCTGAGATGCCACCCACAAAAACGTGGCAGCGTTCAGGAATGGGGAATCCATCCAAGGAAGATAACAAAGGCCACCCCTTGGTGGAAGAAAACTTGGAAAGACAGCAAACTCCTATTACTCACACCATCAGATCAGCTGCCTGCAGGTTTCTTATCTTGTTTTGAGTGACTGCAGAATGAAATAAAGAAATCAATGTTCTCCTTCTGATCAACACAGCACCAAGGGTTTGGGAGATAAAGCAACCACCGTCACGGCAAGGGCGGAACCTGTTTTTTAAATGTTACTGCTTTATGCTGTGTTAGCAGCAATGCTGGCAGAGCCCACACAGACACTGGGTAAATTTACTTCAGAGAAGTAAATTCAGGACCTTTGGGGTAGAATGGGGCATTTGTTTTGAACAAATCTCCTGTCAGTCACACCTTCAGGTTTCACCTGCTCTTTTTCCACAGTAGCAGTACCGAAATGGGCAGGTCCAGCTGGTCCAGTCAGTGATGTGCAGCACAGAGGAGAAGGGACTGCAGGTTCCTCCCACATCCCCCAAGCTTGTCCTGATGGACAAAAACAAGACTTTTTTTGCCCAAGCCCTTCAAACCCTTTAGGAGTCACAACTCAGAGTTTCCAGCAAGGTTGCTGTGTTAATTACGAATATCCCCAAGATTCAATGGCGTCTGGCCAAGGACTTTCTGAAAGCCACACAGTCCCGAGCTTGTTTGGTATTTTATGGCCATGGATTTTAAAGGACTCTAGGTCCTGCCCTAGCCAGACACCTCCCCTGACCCATGGGGAAGACACAGAGACCCAGAAAGGCTCATCACAAAGTGCCCCAGCATCACGTAGAATTACCGAAAGAATATTTTCCCTGCCTGGACCTGAAATATTGCGTTCAAAACTCAGGAAAAAGACCTCTTTAGGAAGCTGAGGGATGTCTCAAGCACAGCACACAGTCTAGTACTGCTACGGCATCCATTTCCCCCCTGCCAAAAACATCAGGCTCCATTGCTCAGCTGCCAAATATTTACATGTTAGCTCACAGCGATCGCGCTCCAATCTGCACAAAGATAGTGGAAGAAATAATAAGGACCAATTGTGTAACAAAAACACAGCAAATACCCCCGAAACACATCACACTTCCCACTGCCAAATTTCAAACACCGCCAATTTCTCTCAAGCTTTGAACATTCTGAAGAAACCTGTCAGGAAGATGACAAGCAATAAATTTTGTTGGAAGCCACCGAATGAGCACTTCACTTTGGATTGATTTTTTTGTGACTGCCTCTCACTCGACCAGCAAATCTTCCTCCCTCTTGCAATGAGGTCTCTCCTAGGATGCAGGAAGGGGATTAGTGCAGGCTGGATTCTGTACAGGTTGGGTTCAGGCATTTTACTTGTCACAAAACGCTGTGTCATCTTACACAACTCATTTCTGTGACTTTGGTGTGTGCCACATTAAATGGAGACAACTTGCTTCATGTGTGCTGTTACTAGATGTAATAATCCATAGCCAGTCTCCTCTGCTAACATGTGTGGGGAGAGGGTGGAAGGGTGGTAGTCACAAAATATCCACTAGGAATCTTGGAGACTGATCTTTTTTTTTTTTTTTTTCACTTGAGTGTGAAGGAGAAACTTCAGGAGGGCCCTTCGGATCTCAGATTTCAGAGGGAGGATCAGGGGCCATTTGGAAACCAGCAGGAACTCATAAATCAGGCAGGAGAGGACTTTGGGCCCACAGAGGGGAGAAGAGAGAGATCACTAACCCCTTCATCTCAAATGTTGACTCAGCCTCATTGACTGGACACCTCAAGATAAACTGCCAGGCATCTTTTGAAGAGACAGTCCTGCTGCTCGCTGCTCCTCGCCAAGAAATCGGGGAGTTTTGTCTGCATCTCAGCTGGAGTTCACAGCTGTGGTCACAGGAGTCACGGAAACGTCTTATCCAAATTCTTGTCTCACAGTTTAGCACTTTGTGCAACGCTGGACGATCCCCTTTGCTGCCGAGCCTCCGCAGCTACGGCTGCTCTGCCTCACACCACTGCCTTCCAGTGCCCAGGGCTGTCTTCCAGCAAATTCTCTGCTTGTTCAACCCTCCGACCCACCAGGGCACTTCCAGCCGTGCTTTGCTGCCTGGTGGGACTGGAAGCAGCCGTGGTCACAGCAGGATGCTGAGATCTGCTCGTCGGGGTCTGGGGAAACACCGCTGACCTTCAAGGGCAGCTGGATTTTTCCAGGGTGAGCCCTGAGAGGTTTTGGATATGGCCTGGCAGCCTGTGCTGTGACCAGAGCTCTCCCAGCTGATGGTGAGAGCTGCTGTTTCCAACAGAGAATGAGTGCCAGGTCTGTAAGAATCAGGACTCTGGTCAGGGAGAGAAACCCCTAACTCATCACTGCCCTCCCCCACTTTTTAATGAAAAATATCCCATGTTCCTCTGATGCCTTAAAGGAAGGCTACCTGGAACAGAGGCTGGACAGAGTTAAAGAATAAAGTAGATATTTATTGAAAGGCCTTCACAGGACACACCCTGGGAGTACAAAAGCCTGGCCAAGACTGCACCTAAGATGGATCCCCAAGATGGACCCTGGGTCACAGATTCTCCCCCTTTTTATAAGTTTTGGCCCATTTACATATTCAGGCCAACTGTCCAACCACAGCTTCAGTCCACGCAGTCCCATCCTTTCGCACTGTCCCCTCTCAATCCATGGCTGTTTACATTCTTGGGGTCTGAAGCTGCAAATGGCCTTGGTTCTTCGGGCTGCAAACGGTGTGTTTTGTCCAGCCAGGTCAGGAGAAGAGCTGTTAGCACTGTACATGAAGCCCAGAGTTACAGACACACTAACGCAGTGCAAAATCTAAAAAATATGAAAGTTAAAACTAAAGGTATCACCTCATTACTTTGGCTTTCTTCTGCACGTACCTGCACAATAATATTCATGTTGAACAGCCATAAATGCATCCCTTTGCCACCTGAACCCTGCTGAAGTTTGCCTGTTTCACCCACCAGCTCCGTGACTGAATAAGAAATTGAGCTCATATTAATCAAATTACAAGAGAAAACACAAACAACCAGCAATGGACACACATAAACACACACACACACAAAAAAGCAAGAATCTAATGAATATAGCTTCCAGGCATTCCACAGTAAACAAAGTTTGGATAAACAAATTTCACTCTGGAGGAAATTTTAGCCAGCAAAAGTAACCTTTGTCTCCGGGAGACTGATGCGTTTGGCACGCCCAGATGTTGGGTTTGATCCCCAGCCCTATTCCAACCCTTCAGTCAATGAAAAGTAGATGCAAAGCTGACTTGGGTTGCACTAAACACACTCCCCTTGCAGGCAACATGCAAATAACTGCACATTTCCCACTCTTCCTCTATTTGACAAGTTTTGGGTGGAGATTACGAGGATGTTGCGCTGTGGAAATGTAGCACAGCTTCACGATTTTATTTCCCTTGCAAGTTAAAAGACCAAAAAGCCAGTTATAACAGCAGCCCCATTATTAAGGGAAGAACACTGAATCACCTTCCACGGAATTCCTTTGTTCTACACAAGGGCTGCTTTTGGAGATTTTTTTGGAGGCATGTTTTTAGAAGAAATAAGAGCCCATGTGAAAGTTGCAGAGGTCTGTGTCACTGACAGAAGAAACTGTACAGATGCCATTGTTGATAATTTTTGCTCTAGGCTGCCTGCATGCCACTTTACTTGGATAAAATATTGCACTATTTCTAAAATTAGGGTTTGTGTCCAACTTGGCTGGTTTGATGCCATACTAACAAAAGAGTCAATATCAAGGTTTTAACAAAGTCTGGGGCAAAGATGGGGGGTGACTGTGTGAAGAAGAAGACATGAAGAGAACTGGAAATGGAAAATAAATCTTTTAAACAAAAAAAACCCTTACAAATCAAGGTAAAGAAAAATAATTGAAATATAACAGTGAAGAAGAAGAAGAAGAGAAAACAATTGCTTTCTTTCTCAATTTAGGCAATTTTTTGTTACTCATTAATAGTGGGTTGCATTCAGGCTCAAATGGGGTTTCAATCATGTGACCAGACAATTCAAACCAACGAGACCCTTCAGTATTTTTTTTTTTTTTTTGGCAAATTCTAGATACAAGGAAAGAGTTTGTACATAAACAAACAAATAAGGAGTTTCATCTTATTTCTTCAGCTTAAGGTGGGAAAAGCAAAGCACAACCAAGCCGTTATTATCCCTGAGAGTCAGATTTGCTGAGCGACGGAGTTTCAAACTGATCCTCAGCTGATCCCACACGGACACGGCCCCTTGTGCATGAACACAAACACCCAAAATGAATCAGGCCAGCCGTCAGCAGCCCATGAAAAGGCTGTTTCTCTCCTCACCCAGCAGTGGCCCCTCATTCCGTGACCGTGCCCGGATTCTTGCTGGGACCACAAGGAGAAACGGCCCTGCCCTGCCTGGCGCTTGGAGGTTTTGTTCCAGGAGGGAAGATGCTCATCCCCAGCTGCCTCAGGAGGAGCAACTCAGGGCACCAACTCAGTCTAGACCCAGTATTTGGGTGAGGCACAACTGGCAGATCCTGCAGAAAGTCGTGAGCAGACAAATGGGACCATTTGCCTCAAGGGCACTGTCCAACAACTGCCGGGCACTGGTTGTTTGTGAGTTGTTTCATTGCTTTATGTCTACCTGAATCAAATCCATTTAAAATGCCACTGAATTTACCAAAAGCAGTGAATTTGTCATTTAGCTAAAATAAAGATAACGTTCAGATTACCCAAAACGCCTCGAATCTTGGCTGATCATGGAAGAAGTCAATCAGCAGAGGACAGCTCTAAAAAAAAATGAGACCTTCCGAAAAAGATCACTCGGTTATAAACCAAATAGAAATGTTCTTCTGCTTCCATCGATCCATCCTGGGCTCCAGCACTGCCCTTTCACGCTGACAGCTTTATTTCACCCCATGCAGTGTGCAATTCCCAGGCGCTGGTATCATCACACGCCGGCCATGAATTATTTATTTGATTAAAAGGCTGACATTGCTTGGCAGATAAATACATCTGCAGGGTGCTCAGGCAAAAGACATCACGGCCTGGTCCTTCCACAAGACATCATAACGCAGGAACGACCTTTGCAATGCCTGGTCCTGCAGTGAAGGAAGCAGTGCCCAGCTCCTCTCAGTGGTGCTCGGAGCAGGAGAGGAAGCAATGGGCACAAACTCAGCACAAGAAAAAACTTTAATTGTGAGGGTGGTCAAACACAGGGGCAAGATGTCCAGAGAGGTTAGAAAGTCTCCATAAATGGAAATAATCAAAAGTCCAGGTCATTTTGCTCTGGCTGACACATCTTCAAACAAGAAGGTTTGCACAGGGTGACTCCAGAGGTGCTTTCCATCCCCAGCTGTCCTGTGGTTCCAACTAAATGAAAGTATAACAGTGCCCCATTTTCAACAAGACATTGCAATAATGCCAGATAAAGTTTGAATACAAACTCCTCTGTTTTGCTTTTTTATCCCTGCACGTTTTTCTTTGGGTAATTAAACCACACTACACGTAAGTCAACACCTCCTTCTTCCCCCAGCAACCAACCAGTTGTAAAAAGTCACAATAATTTAAGGTTTCAACTGCTCCAGTCACCATTTTCTACATAATTCTTGACCATATGATGAGAATCATTCATCATGGGAGATGAATGTGAAGCCAGCCCTGGTGGAAACTGACGTTCTGCCACCATGAGACATCCCAGCTTCACCAGGTACCACACACTCCTCCCCAGTATTTCACTTCCAGAAGTCTGCCCAGCTTTATCTTGTTAAGAATAAGCCACAGAAAGACTAAAAGTTCCCAGAGGTAATTGCAGAGACAATGGAACACCTGTTCTCTTTATTCTTTGTCTTGCTCCAGCAGTGGTTGTTGCCCATTCCTTCTCACAGTGACCAACCCAGAACACCTGGGGCTTTTTTTCCCCTTCCTGGCTTATTTCACCGTTTCCAAAAATAGTGTAAACTTGCATTTTTCATCTGCTGATCCTCAGACTTGGGCTGGAGAGAGTGGCAGGGAAAGAAGCACGTGGGCTACTGCAGAGGTCTGAGAAACAAAATGAAGAAGAAGCTTTAATTCCCTGGAGGAAACCACAAAGATTTCAGAAGCCTGAGGGTGGAGAGGACTTGCTGACTCTACAGCATAGGATATTTTCCCTTACACTTTCAAATTAACAGCAACTTTTATCAGCAAATGGCCTTTTTTTTTTTTTATCAGATTCTTCCACACCACAAACATATCTTTCTGTTGAAGATTCAAGTATCAAAGTATACAAAATTAAAGCTAGACATTCTGCATTCCAGGCATCAATTAATCATTTAAAATGATTACTCAGTAATAAAAGCAACCAGGCTGCAAATGAGACTGTAGTGGGCAGTGGGAAACTGTGGTGATTTTAATAGAAATAAGAGATTCTGTCAATAGACACAATAAGACACAGTAAGACACAACTTTCCCCCTTCCCCAGAGTCTCCAAGATAGAGTAAAGAAAGGATTGCAAATATGATTTGTGGAATTCTGCATAATTTGGGGAAAATTTGAGGCTCAAACCTAAAAGCTCAGACTTTAACTAATAAAACTACTGACCTTTACAGCCCGGAAAAAGGAAACTTATCAAAAGTGGTGTATAAAGACAAAATTTCACTATTCTAGTCATTACACAAGACTGAGAATGGAGGATACTAATGGAAGAAAAGACGTCCAAAGTTGGTCAGGACACACTCTATGTGCTGAGGATGTTTGTGGCTTATCTGGAGCACCTAGGGCAGATTTGGCTCCGTCTGCATTTCCCACATCGCCACTGTAACGGCAGCAAGAGCTGGAACTTCTATAGCGACTTCCACCAACAACCTCCGATACCTGAAAACACAATTTTAAGTCACATTCACCTTCAAGCGGCAGCCTATTGTCTTGAAGAGACACCAAGCAAGCCCTAATTAGAGCAGAGTCACGCTGAAGTCTAGAGGCCTGGGGACAAAGAGCCCAGACCCCAGCTGCTGGTCCTGTGACAGAAGTGAGGGATTATTTTCTCCTTTGGACAACTCACGGAACGCCTCAGTTTTATTTTTTTGTAGCAACCAGCGCTCATGGACCTGCTGGTCTATCACGAGTTAACCCGTGGGCGCGGCCGAGGGAAGCGAAAATAAAGCAAAGCGGGAAAAGGAAAAAAATAAAACTCTTTCTCGCAGGCTGTTTTTCCCCTCGCAATAAGCCTCCTGTGTGTGACATCTAGCGTCGGCTCGCCCGAAGGACAAGGCTCCCTGAGCCCTGTGCCTGCTGCTCTGCAGGAAAGAGGGGGCAGCAGGGGACATCTGGGGCAAGGAGGTGGCGGTGGCACTGCTGTCCCCCATCGGTGTCACCCCTGGGTCACCCCACGGGTGCTGAGGGGATCGATGCTGCCTCTCTCCCTCAAGGAAAGAAGGGGAAAGAACGCGGAGTTTCGGGTCATCCAGGTCATCCCAGCCGCTCACTCACGCCACAGGGCCGGGGAGGGGGGGAAAACTTCATCATGATGATGCGATTATTTGATAGCAGGTGTGGAATTGCTTTGTCCAGTCTAGTGATGAACCTGAAATGTATTAACCGAGTTTATTTCATCCAAAGAGCGAATTAAAAGGGGTTTCACAGGTGTTCTCTGGGCAGTGCGCGAGGTCTGCTCATAACCAGGAATCACATAAGGAAAGAAACTTCACAGGTGGAGGTTTAGTGCTCTAATTTCCATACAAATTGCAAGGAATGCCGGAGCTGTATTTCAGATCCTTAATTGGATGTGGGTGTAATGACCGCTGCCACGCGGAGTCGTTGACATTTGCAATTGCAGTCCTTGTCAGCCGACAGGTCCAATAAATAAAGTGCAGAGGAGAGATTTTTCCAGAGGACCCTAGAAGTATTGTAAGTACAAAAAAGACTGAACAGAAAGCGAACAATTCTTGTGTCCCTCCGTCCTCCTGATACTATTGTAAACCTCCCCTCAGCTCTGCACCTTCTTTGGAATCACGACTTTATCAGTTATTGCCAGGGGAAAATACAAAATCCCCAGGAGTCTTTCTTGTTGACTGGCTGATAGGAAGAAGAAATATGCTTTTAAGCATGTGGTTTTTAGTTTCCATTTGAAACTGTATTTCTGGCTTAAGATTAAATTTGCTATTTTAGCCAAGGCCATCTAGGGATATAAAAAAAAGGGGAAGGTTATAGGAAGGTAGAGGATTTTTCATTCCTTTAACTGATCTAGTTTAGAAAAAGACATTTTTACAGAGCAGGGGAAAATGAAACCCCTTCAATCTCTGTTTCAACAGAAGAACTGAGAAAAAGCTGCTGGGACTGCAGTCCTTTCTTCCCCCCTTCAACACAGAAAATATTTAGGTCAAACTGCAGAGCTCTGACTCGAATCTGCATATCACCAAATTTCTGTGGCACATCCACACACAAAGAGTAACTTGTGGGCCACCATGGCTGCAAGGATACTCCTGCTCCATGCAGGACAAAACACGTGGCACGTTTTCCTTGGAAAAAAGCAGAAAGTACCACGAATGCACAGGCCACGGTGAGGGCACCTTTTCTCATGAGCTGGAAACATCTCACGGAGTGCTTGAGACTTTGGTTTGGCCTGTGGCTGCCAGGAGCCAAATCAGGTTCTGAGAGAGACACCCCTCACATTGCAGAGGACTGTAACTAATCACAGAGCTAATAAAAATAATGCTGCCCATGCTCAGCTACTAACAAGAAATAAAACTCCAGAGGAGCAGCAGGGAATCAGATGCCTGGGAAACTAATTTAGAAAGTCTCGGCTTATAAAACACTTGATATTTAACTCAAGACCCCTATCACAGTCCTTAGCTGGTTACATCGGATTAAAAAAAAAAGAAAAGCTAACATAATAACCTCAAAGTCTGTGGACACTAATGGTGGAATCTGTTAAATTAAAAACCCCTCTAAATCTCTTTCAGTTGACACATCACAGAAATTTGTTTCTCCTTCTTTTCCCTTAATTCACCTGCAGAAATCCTTAACCACACCTAGATTTTTATGCTGAAGGGGACCAGTTTTGTGTGTTCTCTCTCTACGCTTGAGCCTGACCACACGGTCCTTAAATGGACCAGTGAAATACACAGAGAGGAAGGAAAAACAACCTGGTGTTTCAGGATTGTTGTTGTGTGAGGACAGACTGGGAGCTGAGAGCTCTACGTGTGGCTGCTGAACAGGAGGAAAATATTCCACCCTCCTGCTCCAAGGTTAAATCTGAGAATTATCCTGATCTGGCCAGAAAGGCCAGTTTTCCCTTGAAGTAAAAAACATATGAAGATGGTAAAAACCCAATCAGCACACCGAAAACACACTTTTTAACACTCTCATCAATGTTCTCTGCTTTAATAAAGAATACACAGTGCCTCCATGAAGACTCAACTGGCGCAGGCAAATAATATGTATTTTTTTTTCCCCTTTCAGTTCAAGAAACTTTAACAGGGGTGACAATGAAAAATATATTAAGAAGCACTGGAATATCCCAACTCAGTTCAAAATAAAATTATTAATAAAATGCACACACAGTAGTTGTTGGTGCAAACCTTTGTGCCTCAACATTGACTTTTGAACGTGTCTGTGTCTCCCCATCACCAGAGAAGCTCTTTTTTCTAGTGTACCATGAAGGCATCAGAACCAACTCTTACACCACAGGCCCTGTAATATTTTGGGGGGTTTGTTGATTTTTCAAATCACTCAGCTATGCAGACTTCGTTGAAAAGCAGAAATGTTCAGCCCAGTGGTTTCCCAGCAAAACCTAAAAAAAAAAAAAAAAATTAAAAATCAGTAACCTTCCAGCATTTCCTTGTGTTACAGATTAAAGGGGTGGTTACCATCAGGGGAGGAGAACAAGGGAAGCCTGACCAGCAGCCTTGGAGGGAGGGGGGATTTCAAGGTGCTCCTGGCACTGGTGGGGGCTGAAAGACAAGGGTGGGCACAGGAGCCCCCCAGGGCCACTCCTACAGGCTGGCAAGCAAAACTTAACGACTAAAAATTGTTCTGTGCTCATGGCAAACAGAGTTTCCTCGCGATATTTTCCGCCTGAATATTTGATCTTGCTGATAGTCGTGCTTAGAGCTTCAACCCTGTCGTTCTGAATTTCCTGCTCCTGAACACACAGTGAAGAGAGTCAGGGACGTCTCATCATTTGTTTTTAACTTTATATTGGTAAACGCTGCCTCTGGGCCTAATGTAAATCACACTGCAAAATCAGATACTGTATGACAGCAACCAGTACTGGAGCAAAGCCTGAAATCTCAGGTGTGCTGAAACATTTTGTGTTGGAAATTTACTTGCACAAGCCCAGATCTAAATGAAGAACAAGAGGTGTGGAGGTTTAAAATCTTGTAAGACCAAGTTCTTTATGTTCATGCATTTCCTCAGGATCCTTGGGTGTAGGTATTTACCTGCAGGATGATGCTATAAAAAATACATTTGTTTGGCATTGCTTCTGCATTGATTAGCAATTAGTACAGTCATTCTTTAATCTATTGTATTTTTTTCTTCCTGGCCCTGGTTCATGTCAGATCAGATTACATTAAACTGGTAATGATATCAAACTGGCATTGTGGCCACCCAAAGCAATCCTTTCAATAGCTGAACATCAGTATTAATCATCAGTGAACAAAAATACATGCTGCAGATCTGCAAGACGTATTAAAATTCAACTTCATCTGGATAGCCTCCCAGGAATTAAAAGTCTCTGAGTCACTTGGGAATCTATCATCAACAAGAATAATTTTTAAGATAGTGAATTCTCCCTAAAGAGTTCAGGTATTTTTCTTCCTCTTGAGATTTTGTGAAAAAAAATCCTGGTTAGTTTTCCTTTTTATCCCCTGAGTTTTTCGACTCACTTTTGAACTTTCTGTAAGCAATTTTACTTTTAAAATAAACAATACAGGGAAGCAAATGAAGATTTTTCATGTTTAACTCCCTGAGTGAAGGTATCTCAGATGTCAGGCAGCTGCAGGAAGGGTACAAAACAGAGATACAGGCCCTTAAAATGCAAAAATTTCCATTCTGCTACTTTCACCCTGCTTGCTGTTTCATTCAGAGATGTTTTGCCCTTGGGCAAAGCTATGCAGGTTTAATTTTTCCACATGTGTGAGGCTGAAGATGTTGTAATTGCGAATAAAATCCATGCAGTTCAATCCTTCCTGGATTGAGTGTGGAGAGGCTGATCTTGGAAGGACACTTACTAACCTCCAACAAACCCCCGGACAATGAGTTTTCCATAATATTTCTCCAGTCTCCACGTCTTCCTCCTCACCACCTCACGGATTAGATATGTAATACATAAACAGATTTGTATGATCTGTTTCTAACGTTTGTGCTGAATTTGATGCTTTCCCCCGTTCTTAAGGAAAGGTTACATGAAACACCTCCTTGTGCTTGAATTCTGTGATTTCACAGAACAGATTTCACAGGGTCGCTGAGGTTGGAAAATCCCTCCCAAACCATCGAGTCCAACCTGTCCCCAGGCCTGAGTGCCACCTCCAGGAATTCCCTGGGCACCTCCAGGGATGGGCACTCCAAACCTCCCTGGGCAGTTCCAAGGCCTGAGCACCCTTTCCATGGGGAAATTCCTGCTGGTTCCACCCTGAGCCTCCCCTGGCCCAGCCTGAGGCCGTTCCCTCTCCTCCTGTCCCTGTTCCCTGGGAGCAGAGCCCGACCCCCCCGGCTGCCCCCTCCTGTCAGGGAGCTGCGCAGAGCCACAAGGTCCCCTGAGCCTCCTTTGCTCCAGGCTGAGCCCCTTTCCAGCTCCCTCAGCCGCTCCTGGGGCTCCAGCCCCTTCCCCAGCTCCGTTCCCTGCCCTGGACACGCTGCAGCCCCTCAGCTCCTTGTCGTGAGGGCCCAGAAGCGGACACAGCGCTCGAGGTGTGGCCTCAGCAGGGCGGCACAGGGACGGTCACTGCCCTGCTGCTGCTGCCACCAGCACCCCCAGCCCCTTCCCCAGCTCTGTTATCTTCTCTGGACACGCTCCAGCCCCTCAATTCCTTGTCATGAGGGGCGCAGAACTGATCCTGAGATTCAAGGTGTGGCCTCAGCAGGGCCGGCACAGGGACGGTCACTGCCCTGCTGCTGCTGCCACACCACGGCTGGCACAGCCCGGGGCCATCGGCCTCTTGTCCCCTGGGCACCCTGGGCTCGTGTCCAGCTGCTGCCACCAGCACCCCCTGGGCCTTTCCCAGCTTTCCAGCCACTTTTCCCCAAGCCTGGAGTGCTCCGTGGGGTTGGTGTGTTGGACAATCCTTTCAGTGAAGAAGTTGTTCCTAATACCCCACGTAAACCTTCTCTGGGCGGCGTAGGGGAGCAGAAAAAATTGATTTCCCTCGCCACGAAACGTCAGCAGTGCGTCTGAGGGAAAGGGGGTGCAGAGTTTGGCGTTAGACCTGGGTGTTGCTGTGCCCCAAGGTTAATGAACACAGGAATAGCTCCCAAAGTGACCCCAAAACACTCAACAACCTGTGCAGGGGGGTCAGACTCTTGGCTGTGCTTGCCGTGAAACAGCTCAGAGGTGTGAAACTGGGCATTTCACATCCAAAATCAAGCGGGTATCTGTCCCTTGGTTTGAGATCAATCTGCCTAGCTAGTATCCAGTATATTTCCAATCTCAAAAGGCTTTTGTAGTCTAAACCCCAATTTTTTTCTTAACTTTCATATCTGAGGTATCTTCTTCAGGAAGAATTTCCCACTCCGCTCCCAAGAGCAGCATTAAGTGGTGCTGGATGTCCAAAGCTCTTATCTTTAGATGTCATTTCACTCCAGCAGTATGTTAATGTCACTTCAACTTGAAAAATCCCTGTGTCCACACGGCCTGTCATTTTAAACTCAAATGTTTGGATCTACGAGTGCAAACAGCTGTTCCTAACAATTTTCAAGGACTAGAGAGTGACAGGAAATCTAGCCCACTTGTGCAAACACGGGCTAAAAGGTCCTGTCTTAGAAAAAAGTCCTGAAAGATTGAAGTAGCTTTAAAAAAAAACAACAAAACACCTGTCATTATAGAGTGCAAACAAAAACTACCACCAAAGGACGCACACATTTAGGCCAGTTTGTCAAAAACTAAAATAACACATGTTTTTTATCATGTATAGCTGCTTTACTGATGTGCATTTTCTGGGAATGTCACTGTCTGGTTGGTCTAAAGTCATCGGTATAAATTCAAATTCTTGCCTAATACAAAACTAGCCCAGACTGATTTTCCATTTTCAAATCAATAGCCACGAACTTTTCCTCCCATCACCCTTCCTGCATTTTCATCTCTGCCATCAGAATTCCCTTTCACAAAAATTTTATTTTCTGATGGTCCTCGCCTTTCTTACTCTGCCTCTGAAAACATCACCATGGAAAGCTTTTCCAAAGGGAGTGAGCCAGGCTGAGGGCACGGGAAGGAGGTGGAGGAGAAGGGATTAAAATATCTCTATTCCATACCATATCTTTTCCCTTAAAGCCTCATCCACTGGTCTGTAGGTGATGGCACAGTGCAAGGGGACAGAACTTTGCTCCAGATCCTCTTTCAGGGATAAGGGAAAAGGGTTCTGCCGGGTTTAAGGAAGTGTAATGTCCTTGGGACCATCAATGCCTCTGTCCTGGGTTCAGGATTCTCTTTGTAACCTGAAAGGATGAGAAAACCAGCACGGTCTGTTCAGGCTGCTGAGAGGAAAACATCTTTATTTCCCCCGAAAAGCAAAGGGGAAGATCTGGCATTTCAGCCTTTTGCCATCAGCTGTTTTCAAGCTGCAAATACCAGCCTGGCTGCAGCATGGCTTGAAATTCACCAAAATCCACACGTTTTGTTGACAGAGCACATGTTCCTGTGGAAATGCACTTTTGAGAGATACAGGGGATGTTACCCTGCCATGTACTAAAAAATCCACATATTTTGGAATTTTTGATCCTTGGTAAGAGTTTTTGATCTTTGGAAATCCAAGATCCTTTTGATTCCTGGATTTTGGTTCCTGGATAAGGATTTGAGCACATCTGGAAGCTGCCCTTGTTTAAGCAGAGGTGGAAGAAATTCCCTTCAGGAGAAACCAAAGGGATCCCTCATTCAGCAAGCAAACAGCACCCTCAGCAATATCTGGTGCTTCTTCCTCCTTTCCCAAGCTTATTAAGAATTTTTATTTTGACAAAGATACAGTACTTGGGTGAGCCCAGCACTTGTCCTAACACTGAAAAGTGCAAACCGGGATCCTGCTGCCTTTTGCAATTAAATCTTCCATCAGCTGCTTAGAAAAGTCAATTTTTTCATTTTTTCTCTTTTTATTTTTTCAAAGCTGTGAAAGAACAGGGCCTTTAGTGAACACACTCAGGTCTGCTGCAGATCTTTTTGTGTGACCTGTGCCAAACCTCTGCTTTGCTCTTTTTGCCTACCAAGTAGGAACATTACGTGCAATTGCCACCTCAAAGACTGTAAGAAACATAGGACCCAAACTCCTGCAATTCTCCTGCTGCCAGAGACAACCACGCCATTTATTCCCTTCCCTGAAACTGATTGCCCTCCCGTCTCAAAAAGGAGTTTTACTGCCACGGGGCTGCTCACCATTACATGGTGTAACTTCCAGAGCTTAATCCCAGCAGCCTGGTGATTGCTCCTCACGCTGCTGCATCCACGCAGGACCACCAACAGCATTTGCCTCCCTTTTACTTTCTCCTCCAACCACCACAGAAGGCAGCTGCTGGGCCATTTTCAGCTTCATTTCATTCCCCCCTCTCCTTTTGGCATCTGGAAATCCGGAGGCATTCTGGTACTGTCATGAATCCGTTCCTGCCCCAGCAATAAATCCCTCACTAGCACAACCCAAGGTTCTGCTTCTCTGTTTTATCAGCATTTACACAGTGACTGAGCCTCTACAGCACTGACAGCTGATGGCTTCCCCACTTGGAAATATTTATTCGCTATGGGAAACAAAATTTGCCACCAAATTGCACTGTACAATCTCTCAAGCTTCCTTCCAGGTCTGCTGCTGAATGGCTGAAAGGAAACACCTTTTTCTGGATGGTGTTTCTGTCCTTACTTCTTGTCTCTGCCATGCTAACAGCTTAGTGTGGCCTTCAGGCTTTTGTCCATGTTTCATCCAAGCATTGTTTTTATCCCTTTCGTCATTCATCAGGAAGAACAACGTGCTCTTGGAGTCCTGCACACATCCCTGCTTAAAATCAGTAACACAAGTGGTGTGTTTTCTCTGGAAAAGAATGGATTTGCCTTTTGGCACCAGCTGTTTCATCTGCCATGGCCCAGGGATGGTCTCTGCCTGCACTCAGGGCAGAGATGTCGCCTACAGAAATGGAGGATTTCTCTTAAAAAAGGTATCACAGACATAGACCTTAACCATACCCACGTGGTGAAACTCATATGTTCCTCCAGCCACTGCCCTGGCAAAGCAAGTTCTGCTGCCAAAGCCCTCTTGGCACCAAATCCAGTTCACTGGCAGCCCCCTGCCAGCCTGCCTGCACCCACTGCTGCAATTCCAGGGACTTGTGTTTTCTCCCACAGGGTTCCTCCACGCCCAGCCTCTGATGAGTTGTGATGTCTCAGGCAGGAGATCCCGTCAAAACAAAGGACTTCTGCCATGGTGGAGCTGTCTCTATCTAATTTCATGCATCTCTTAGGGTGTAGCTGGAAAACAGGAATGTGTGCCCCAACCAATACCTTCTCTTGCTGTTTGAGCAGCTCTCCCAAAGAGATGCCCTGTCTGATCTCTGCCCTGTGTGGTGCCAGCCTCTGGGGTGCACTCCAGGAATTCAAACACTGTCGGTATCCGAAGGGACAGGAGGATGTTCAGAGCTGCAGTGGGTACTCTGCAGGCTGTCATGGGCACAAAAAATGCAACATCTGTATTCAGATCACAGAACCATAGAATGGTGTAGGTTGAAAAGGGCCTTAAATCCCACTCAGTGCCACCCCTGCCATGGCAGGGACACCTTCCACTGTCCCAGCTCCCAGCCCCAGTGTCCAGCCTGGCCTTGGGCACTGCCAGGGATCCAGGGGCAGCCACAGCTGCTCTGGGCACCCTGTGCCAGGGCTGCCCACCCTCCCAGGGCACAATTCCTGCCCAACATCCCATCTAACCCTGCTGTCCCTCAGTTTGAAGCCATCCCCCCTTTGTACTGGCACTCCAGGCCCCTGTGACATCTCTGATTTTTCCTGCTACCCCTCCACTCCAACCCCACCACTGTTCCACGGACTGGAGTTCAGAGATGCTCCAGGTGCAGGAATGATGGTGTTTGTCATGGTAACACCCTGGCTTCACAGCAGAGCCAGCCCTGAGACACGAGCGTGCGCATTTTGCAGGGTGTTGGTACAGAAACATTTCGGGGTTTACATCAGTATTAGAAAAATTCTCCAGAGCTGAACAACTTGCCGTTCCCTGTCTAAATAAACAAGCATGGGTGACAGGTTTTTTTAGGGTTTTTTTGTTGTTTTTTTTTTAATAAGGAATGTTGTCAGTCCTATTTTATTATGCGTAATAGAAGGAGGTGAAAAAAAAATCAATATAAGCACTGCATCTAACCTAATTAAAACTACAATCACAATGTTATCTGAATGTCTTACAACATTGTTTAAATCCAACAAGTAGACAAGAAAACAACAAATCTATGCAGGGTTTTTTATACATATGGTGAGAAAAGTTTGCAAAGTCCTAAAATATATTTTCTGTTCTGTGTGTTTCTGGTACAAGGAAGTGATGTGTAGATTAGTGTCTATTTATGAACAGAGCCTTGACTTTTACAAGCAATAATCGACTTCAAAACATACAATGTATATCTTAAAATATCCCCTAAAGCTGCTCATATAAAGTCAAATCCAGCACCTACTAAAGTTCAGCCAGCTGACTCTTTGACTCCAGTGGGCACTTGACCAAGCCCATGGTAATTGTGAAGTACCTGACAGTCTGGTTGTATTCATATGAAAAAAATCACATTGCATAGATTTAAACAGGAAGACATGCAATAACAAGACAAGTCACAGTATAGCAAAACCTTGTTTCTTTGGTGAAACAGAAGCAGATATAAAAGTTACAAAGATTTTAGACTTTCATTCACAAAAAAAAAAAAAAAAAAAAAAAAAAACCAAAAAAAAAAAAACCTCAGACATTCACATTATACACTATACAAGATAATAATATAAATAGAGAAAAGTATTATGTGCATTGTTTGGGGGCCAGGGGTGGGGAAGGGGCCGGCCAACGCGGGGAGGCTCCGCCACAAGGGTGGGGAGCAGCCCCTGCCACTCCTCAGGGCCGGGGGTTGTTGTTTGGAGCTCTGGTTTCAGCTCCCAACGAGCTGTTGGTCACTCCATGGGCAGCTCTGCCATGTTGGCTCGGTTTCAATTCTTCTCCTCTCCCTCTCAGTTTTTTTTTTTCTTTTTCCCATCATAACCCCGCGCGAACACAAAGGCGTAAACCTTGCGCCTGCTTGTATTTTTCATGTTACTTTTAAAGGTACGTCCTAAGGAACTTACTTTATTTTCACTTTTCTTTTTTTTTTAAATATTTTTTACTTTTTTCTCTTTTTTCTTTTTTTTTATTTCTTTTTTTTCTTCTTTTTTTTGTCCTGTGCCCAAAGGTGTGCAAGGCACTTGGCAGGAATAACAGTCCTTTCCGTGGAGAGGCCGTTTCAAACGTCACCTCCTACACTCACTGTACACATCCAGGTCAGTGGTGGCACCGACCAGGGCAAGAAATCAAAACAGAAAACTCCTACGTACGCACTGCACCAAACTACAACCTAGAACCAATCTGTGCACACACTTCTTTAGAGAAAGCCAAGATCCTGATTCTTCTGTCGGTCACGCGCCGTTCTCACCCAAATGATCCTGTTTAGCAGGAATTTTTTGTTCTCTGGGGAAAAAGAGCAAGCTGAACTGAAAGATGGTTCCAAAAGTGGAGCTCAGGCGCTAATACTGCACTGGTGAGCTCTTTGAATCTTCTTTGTATGGGTAAAATAACATCCAATAAATTAAATCAGTATGGCTTACTTCATTTATTTATGTACGCTTCACAGCTGCAGCATTCATACACAAACATTCATTACTTTATAAAAAGATTAAAAAATGGTTATATATACAAAATTATTTACTTTTTTGATTTTTGTTTGTTTTTTACAAAAAAAAAATCCCCCAAACACCAGGTCTACCTCCATTTTAGAATGCAGAGACCTGTAATATAGACCTTGTGGTTAATATCATGAAAGTAATTTTTTTCCTTTGTTTTTCTTCTAAAAAAAAAAAAGTGGCCCTGGTTGATAAAGTTAATGTATTAGCACTTGGAATTTTACAGGCTCTCCTTGTCATACACAACTCCTCCACGCAGTCCTTTCTCACGTGTGCTGAAGCTGGAATAGAGAGCAGAAAAGGCTTTCCATATTGCAGTCCCTAGTTCATGCTTCGTGCCACTTTTATGTGCTCTGTCTAAACTTTTCATCTCATGGGACACAAACTGTACCTTGGGTGGGAATCGGCACAGCTCCCATTAAAAAAAAAAAAAA
>VZTG01004268.1:129558-187868 GCA_013397845.1 Melanocharis versteri
CCATTCCCTGGGCCCTGTCCCTGCCACAGGGAGCCAAGATCAGAGATGCCCCTCAGGAGGATGTTGGAGACCACGATGAGGTCTGACTTCAGTCTCCTCCAACTGAACAGCCCAAGAGCCCTCAGCTCCCCTCTAGACCGCTCCCCACCTCCATGACCCTCCTTTGGACACTCCCTGACACCGCCAGATCCCTCTGGTGTCGCGGCACCTGAGCTGTGGGGCAGAGGGTGGGTACGCACGGTTGACGAAGATCTGTTCCTCGTGGGACAGGATGCTGGTCAGGTGAGCTCCCTGCAGGCGGCACTCCCGCTCCGCCGTGTCCCACGTGCGCCGGTGCGCGAAGTACTTGTAGCACTGCCCCTGGAACTTGTGCCAGCCGTAGTCACACGTCTCCGTGTCTGCAGAAAACAGACAAAGCACATCCCCGTCAACACAACAAAACCGGGCACTTCTGGTCAACGCACCAAAACCAGGCACGTTTGGTCATCATGCCAAAACCAGGCACATTTGGTCATCGCACTAAAACCAGGCACTTCTGGTCAACACACCAAAACCAGGCACTTTTGCTCAAGGCACCAAAACCAGGCACGTTTGGTCACCGCACCAAAACCAGGCACGTTTGGTCATCGCACTAAAACCGGGCATTTTGGTCAACGCCCCAAAACCAGGAACTTTTGGTCAAGGCACCAAAACCAGACACGTTTGGTCAACGCACCAAAACCAGGCACTTTTGGTCAAGGCACAAAAACCAGACACGTTTGGTCACCGCACCAAAACCAGGCACTTTTGGTCAAGGCACCAAAACCAGGTACGTTTGGTCACCGCACCAAAACCAGGTGCGTCTCGTCTACACCAATGGATTTTCCATGGGGCAAAGCTTCGAGAAAAAAAACCCATCAGTTAGGGCGTGCAAAAGCAAACACTCATCGCTGAAACCTCGTTTTCAGGCAGTTCTGAGTACCCAGTTTCAGCACAAACTGCAAGAATATTGCCTATCTGAGGAGCATAATTGCAATTGGAAACTTTGTGGGTTTCTGCTGATCGAATTAGGCTGGATCTGGACAATTTCAGGAGGACGTCTTCATCCGTAACACTGATTGGATGGAATGCCTGCATGTTGGACTGCAGTGAATCTGCATTTCCTCAGTTTTCTGAGCCTGTACGTGGGGATGGGAATTTTTACTTGCAAGGACAAATGGTTCTTCACGTCACTGTACTAACCTAAGTTTGGAAGAAACTGATAACTGAAAATTATATGAAGGGAAATTATTGTGATTGTTCAGTCCACGGAAGCAAAGCTGCAATATTATCTTTCTGAGCTCACGCCTCCAAATCCTCCCCCAAAACCCATCTCCCTTGACAAAGTCAACTTTAGGCATCAATGTGTTAGGAAGTTTGCAAAGCTGAAATACAAAGTAATGAAATTGCATGTTGTCTGTGCTTGCATGAGGCATGGTGCTGATAAGAATGCATCACAGAGAGAATTCACACCAGCCACTATATCCTTTCAGCTCCAAGAGAAATAAACACAAGCCTTGGAACAGGAACAACCCGTGGATTTGACGTTAATTATTTTGTCAAGGTTAGGCAGCTGTAAACAGAATGGATGGCAAAAAAACAACAAGAGTTTCAGTTCCAAGTTTGCTTCTGCAGGGATGAATCACAGAAAAAAATCAGCATTAATAAGATGGGCAAAACAAGCGTGATGTCTGAATGTGTCTGAGCTGTGCTTGAGAATGGGAAGGACTTGCCAGTGACAGGAGAGAGAGTTTTAGGGAGGAGTGGGAGGAAGAACAGGGGAAAGGCAGAGTTCCGAGCCATGACAGATGCAATGGCATCACACAGGACATTTCAGCACAAGATTACAGCGTGTTCCAGCCACAGCTATCATCTCAGCACGGGGTGGCTCACCCTGAGGGGCCTCAGGGTGCTGAGGAACAGAAACACGGGGCCTGACCTCCCCCACCCCACCCACCCNNGCTTCCCACCAAGTGTTATCAACCCCCCGAGCAAAACTGTGTCTGAAGCCAACTGTTCCGGCCTTTCCAGAGTCGTGGAGATGTTCTGGGCTGGAAAATGGATTTCTCAAGTTCAGTAAGTCAATGCAGTCCGTGGTCAATAACATGCTTTGGCCAAAAGGGCTCTTTTTGCTTTAGTACAGAAACAGCCAAATATTGCAGGATATGCCAAAGGCTGATGACTGGAAATACCTAAACTAAGGGATTACTTAGGTTTGAGCTGCTGCCACCTCAGGAACAACTGTGAAATAGTTGTTCACAGCACAGAGATGGTTCTTAGTTCACAGCAGGAAGAGGCCATTTCCATCCTGACACATCAAATTGTCTATTTTTTCAAAAAAAGGGTTTAAATCCCCCATGACACAAACTAGATTTTACATGTACATAAATGGATTTCGAAGTGCAAACATATCATGTCAGAGGCTTATCAGAATTTCTCTGACACTAAAAATGTAGTCATTTTCTCAGGGGTCTGACATCAAAATAATTTCCCAAAAGTCATAGGTATTGACGTAAATGTACCAAATGCAAAGGCATAATAAAGCTTTCACTGATTATCTCCCTTCTGTTTCCAGGAAGTTGAACTGTAGAAAACTGCTTGTGCCTTGAGTCATCCCAGCTATGAAAAAAGGAATGTAATCTCTATAACCAAATTGTTAGTTTTTTATCTTTTCCCTCTTTGTGTTCTGTGTGAGGTGCAGGCTGCAGACACAGCTTTAATCTCTGGCATCTAGGTAATTTTTAAAGTTTAGTCTGCCTTGGGCTTTCTAGAACATTTGTTTAACCACACGAGGCTGACTAACAGACCTATGTCCTCTGTGAAGGCACTTAAGATTTTATTATTTATCTTGTTCAGGGACTCCTTTGTCCCACAGGAAACAAGTCAGATAATAACAAGGAGCTGAGAAAAACGTGGCCAGAGAGGATTTCCAGGCTATTCTAATCCAGCCTTCCCTGGCCTCTGCTAGGCAAGAAGTGAAGGATTTGAGAGAAGATCTGCTGAAAGGCACATTGGGGAGGCAAAGAGGCTTGAAAATACAAAACTGAGAGGACTGTGTTTACAAAATGAGACATAATGGCCTGAGCGTGAATCATAAATAACACAATTTCTCTTCTTAAGGTAAAAGGTGCCAAACAGTGACAAAGGGAAAAGTTAAGTAACTTCTGCACCTGTGTATATCCCAAATCTTAAAAACAAAACAAAACAAAAAAACCCCAAACAAACAACAAAAAAAACCTCCCAGAACTGATGGCTATAAAATACATGATGTTTTTAGATGGTGGGAAAGAGGATTTTTTTGTTTGGGATTGGGGGAGCAGTTGAGGATTCTGGGGTTTGTCTTTTGGGGGATTTTACTTTTGGTGTTTGTTGCTGTTGGCATTTTTGGGGTTGTGTTGTTTTTTTTTTTAGAGGGGAGGTTGATGAGAATTCAAGGTGGTAGAGGATGAAAAATGCAAACCAGGCAAGTGAAAATGTGGGGACAGTTTCATCTCTGCAGTGCTTTGTCCTCAGTGTGAATTCCTTACTCAATGAGGAAAGCTAAAAGGGCAACAAAAAGGTAAAAGTGTTCCACATGGGTATAAATTTTTAGTGCCTTTACTGAACCAGTAGACTCTAATTGCAGGTGGCTGCAAATTTTCTGACCCAAACACGGTGAGCAGAGTAGGTGCAGGCACTTACTGAATGCAGTGCTTCACATTCATTGTGTACCCAATCACAGATTTCTGTAACCTTATTCCAGCATGTGATGGAAAAACTGAAACACTGCCCACCATATTTGTGGTGTTTTAAAACTCATCTAGGATTTATGACGATTTATAGGGGTTTCCAGTGGTGTGTGCAAGGAGTTGCTCTCACAGCTTCTGTTCTCTGTAACTGCAATTGAACATGTGTAACAACATTCCTAAATACTGCATTAAAAAAAAAGAGTTCTCTGTAGGTTTGATACATAAATAGGGGCTGCTTTTTCAATAGCTGCTGACAATAGGTCCCTTGTCTTTAAAGAAATTCCAGAAGAGGCTTAAAGGAAATAAAGACTGACACAGGTACCAGAACATAATGAAATCCTTACTCAGCTGTGAATTTTATCTGTGACTCTCTGCCTTCAGCTAATGAGGAAATGCTGGAGGCCACTTGGCCCACACATCTTGAGGAGAAACCCATTTCTCTAGTAAATATCCAAAATAATCCCTTTTCAGCTGATAGACATCAGTAAGAGACCATCTGTTTTCATAAAGTATCTTTTCCCTGAGCCCTTCTCAACTCCTTCAACCCCAACCAACCAAGCCCTGGGAACAAAGGGAATTAAATGAGACTGGAGTAATCACAGACATTGAAACAATGAATTTGGGTTATAAGAACACGTGGTTCCTGATAGGGTGGTTAAAAACCACAGTGGTTTTGTTTTCAGAACCTGGAAGAGAGCAGCTGGTTGAATTATCCCGAGGAGGCACGTCCTGTTACAAACACACATGTGCCATTTTTGCACACATGTTCAGCTGCAAGCAAGCCAAACCTTAGGTTTAAAACATTCCTTGAGAGCAGGTAGACACCAGCTAGAGCAGCAAAAGGAGAAAAAGAAAAGGAAACTCTAGCCAGCCAAGGAAGGAAGAGGAAAATCCAGAGGTGTTCATCCAATTCTCATAAAGAGAACTCACCCTTAAAACTGAGGTTCAAATTTCAAGTCTGTACCATTTCCTGAGAGTTGTCATAGGGGCTTTTCACAGGGAGATGACAATGGAAAGACTGATGGATCTCCCAGAATAAAACTCACACCGATATTTACTGTAGTGTCCAGTCACTCTTTGAAAAAGCGTTTTGGGAATATTTATGAATTTTAAGGGGCGATGTTCAAATGTCACCAAGTGACAAGCATAATATGCATCTTTCCTTTGAAAAGATACAGGTGGTGGGCAAAAGAGGATATTATCCCTTTTAATCTCACCTGCACCAGAAGTGATGCCATTTTAACTGAGCTAACAATCTAGTTTAAAGGCAACTTCTCAAGGAACTTTCAGCTGCACTATTTCTAACATCAGACAAACTCAGCTCTCTTCAGGAGGATGTTCCCGGGCTCAGATTGCTGAACTCTTTCCACCTGGCAAGAGGAAGGGCTGTCAGGGAGCCAGTTCCAGCTCCCTGAGCCTCAGGACTGATTTTCCTCAGCCTGGATTAGATCACCCACAAGGTTCCTTTAACTTCACCACCTGCCAGAGCTCCCTGACGTGCAGCTGTGCTGTCCCCAGGTCACATCCCCTCCAACTGCTGACAAGAGCATGACACCCCTGTCGAAGATCCCTTAGTCCAGAGCAGTCCCACAGGGGCGTTTGGGTGGGGTTCTGAGCCCTGCATTTCTTTTCTGCACCGGTGTGGTGGGTGCAGATGTGGTGATCTCCTACTCTGAGCTCCATTTCCAAAGGCAGTGCATGCTCCCAGCTCCCATTCCTTCCCATGGCATTTTGAACGCTCACCACTGTGCCTAAGAAATCCCTTCGGCCCGATTTTTTTTTTTAAGCTTTCTAAAATGAATAGTATATTTGAAATAAAAAAAAAAAAAAAAAAGAAGTAATGAAATATAATCTCAGTGCGATGAGCTCCACCTTTCCTGTGGCACTGAGGTGCACATTCTGTCGTCCTGGCTGGTCTTTAAATCTAGTGAGGTCAGGACTGATGCCTTGAAATAAAGCCTGCTTGCCAGACAACCATGTCTGAATCGCCAACACAGTTTTATTTTGTCTGGTGGAGTGGAAATTTGGCACTAAAACTTTTTCCCAAGTCCCAAACCACTGCAGGACTTTAAGTGGAGGAAATTTAAATTCCAAAGCTGAGAGAGCACAGCTCTGGTTCTGATTGACAAACTAGGAAATATTCCCATTAACCACCTAAAATGCTCTCTCAGGTTGGTCATAAAAAGCAGCTTAAAGCTACCATGGCACTCAGAGCCACTCACTGCTGTGGATTTGCTGGAATGAAGGGGAGGAGGAAGGGAGTGAGAACATTTATTTCTTTTGGTGTGAAAACACTGTCAATTTTTAATTTGGGAGAGAAGATCCAGAAAGCCTTCTCGAGTTACAAGGTTAGCCAGACTGCTGAAAAGGTTAAACAGTAAAAATGCTGGAGCTGATCAGCTCTGAGATTTTTCATCTCTAACAAACAAATCTCTACAGGTTGAGCTGGAAGAGTTTGCAAACCGCTCTTCACTGAAACTAAGAAACAAACAGGAAAATACGCAATATTAACTATAAAAATCCAAAGGTTTAGTTCATTCACCTGTGACCAAAATCATTCAGCTGAAGAAAAAGGAAAAAAATATTCACATAAGCTTCAGCAAGTACACTTTAACACACCATTTATTTTTCCCACGGAAATGCCTTCATTAATTTTGTTGACAGAACAAATGTTGCTACCCTATTCCTCCTCCCACATATTGAGTAAGTATCTTGCACTGTAAATGTTTCCTGTAAATGCAGTGGCGTTTCTTGCAGGCAATTTTTTAACAACTACAGGCACTTGGCTATTCAATCTTATTTCAGTTGTCCAACTTAGAAAGCCTTTTACCATCTCCTTGTAACAATAATGCTGCACCTACTTTCCGTAAAATAATCCCTGAACAAAAGATTTCGAAAACTGTGGGATGAAGTTGTCAAAGCTGTGGCCACCAGTGGATGAATATATAATCTGTCTTATTGACTAAACTGTTCCTACAACTCACTGCTGCTTTTTGGAGGTGATGGGTTCTGATACGTCTTTCACAATACATGTAACTTTTTAAGAGAGAAACTCAGCCAGAAAGTAACTCTGCTCCCACTCATTAAGCATCACTACAGTAACGAGAGAGCCTCGTTATGTGTCTTCCCAGCAGTTTGCAAGCCAACATAAGCAAGCAGGCTTGGAGCCACCAGAAAACTCTTCCTGGAAAGCAACACCTGGGAGCTGTTGTTTTGGCACAGAAATTGCCCCAGTACATCACTTCATATTTGGTACATGGCAACACAGCTTCCAGTCAGGTTAGCAAGTGGATAGGGCTTGTGCAAAATGAGAGGTGGGGAAAAACCCTGAACCACAAGTCAGGGAAGTCTAACAAAAATTAGGAGCTCTCCTCACCACGGGTGACCTCCAGCAGACTTTTGCCAGTTTCTTCCACCTTCTCATTCTTAGGAGGCTTTGCCCCGTTACTCCAGAAGGATTTTGGGATGGGAGTGGGTGTCCAGCAGCACAGGTGAGGCAGCAGCCCTTACCTTGCTCACAGAGAGCCCCGATGTAGCTGGGCAGGCACAGGCAGGTGAAGGTGTTGAGGCCGTCGATGCACGTGGCTCCGTTCCGGCACGGGTTGGACTGGCACTCATCGATGTCTGCAGCAGAAAATAAAAGTGGTTTCATCACCCACCCAGCTCCCAGGGGGGGAATGTTGTGCAGCCTTAGTCACGCTGGTGACTGGGACCAGCTCAGGGCAGAAGAATGAAGCATTGCATAAGATCCCAGTGGTCGCTGTGTGGATGAGAAAGAGGAATGCCATGCAGCGTTCTCCTGGTGGAAAATCTGACTTTTGTGTGTGACCCTGGCACAACAAAAATTCCCATTAACCATCAGGGACCTCGAATATTTCCACGAGACTCAAATACTGGAAATCTTATCATGTAGCATTAAACAGACTGCTAATTTCTAATTCCGGCCTGCAGAGCAGCAGGCTCTGGCATCTTATTGGTTTGCATTTTTCATTTCTTTCTTGTCTAATCTTATCGAGATAAGGACAAAACATCATAGCACTCATGGTCTTGCACAGTAAACAAATAACATGTCTGTCCCTGCCTCCTCTAGCTGCAAAAGTACATTGTCTTTACCTTTTAAATTGGAGCACAAGTTCATTTTATGTAATTACTTGGAGCACAGGTTACTTTTGCACAAGTTATGAGCTACTGTGTCTCTTCATAAAGATAATATGAAGTTCCCTAATGAGTGCTGTTCCTCTGAAACAATCACAGCTTAAACTTCAAAGATTTTGCAAACATCTCCATCCAAAAATGAGCTGCTGGTGGTAGTTCACTCACTACAATATAAGAGAGAAGCTGGATATATCTACAAACCAACAAACAGCTAGGAATAATTGCTGCATCATGTGGAAGGCTTTTAAAAAAAATATTTCTATTTTAAAATACGCTCTGGTCAAATTTGATGCTAGGTCTTACTTGTTCCAGTCATTTTATCATACTTTGGGTGGCTTTCTGGATGGAAGTTTGGTTATTCTGACCTGTACATGTGAGTTTCTTGAAATCTCCAGTCACAGGAGGTGCAAAAACATCAAAGACAACTGGAAGAGGTTCCTCAGCAAGAATTGTTACCAAAATACTCATTTGTACCAAAGATGCATAAGATTATGAAAATATTTAAAATTTCCTGGGAAAAAAATTTCAAATTTGTGTTCAGTGCTCAGCTTCCCAGTCACATTTGGGGTTAGTTTGTCTTACCAGCCTTTCAAATGATTATGTGAAGCTCTTAGGGAACTATCCCAAATATTAATGTCTATTATGTTTTATTTGGTGTGTCTTTGAATTCAACGCTGTGGATCCCAGCTCCTGCAGCTCACTTACAGCTCCCTTAACCCTTGTGTGTGTGCACATACCCGTGCACTTTACAGGGAGAGGGAAAAGGGGAGAGAAGATGGGGAGCTCTCCATTTGATTGTCCTGAAGCAAGGTCTCAGTGTAGAAACAGAATTTTTCAAATGTCCATGCAGCCCTCCGCTTCAAAGCCCATCAGATCTCATGTACAAGAGCTTTAAACTCGAGTTCATCAGCACCCAGACGGCACCAGTTTACCTAATTCACACTGCTCCCCGCTGAAACCTGGCAGACAGGTGCAGATGTAGAAGGAGCCACGTGGGTAGCAGGTACCACCATTGAGGCAGGGGCTGCTCTTGCACGGATCTTGGCCTGTTAAACAAGTAGAAAAAGGAATTTGACTCCCTAATTTCAAGGAAACGGTGTATTTTTAATTTTTGGGAGGGAAAAAAAAATCTTTTTCATTGCTGCATTGGTGGTGCAGGCTTTACTGTAGTTACAGAAACTCTATTAACATACTCAACTACCCAAAATAAGATTTATAAAACAGTAAAGCTGGTCTTCAGGCATCACTACTTTCAACTTTAACAACAATACAGCATTTACTACGAACCAATGTAAATTACTCTTGGAATTACATTTTTTTTCACAGCAATTTATACTGTATTTGGCAGTCATGATACTCTGTTGAGGATTTAGTTTGCATGACATGACAATTAATTATAGCTGAAAACAGTTAAACATATGCAAAATGAATGGAAAATGCTTTTTTCTTGAACAGGGTTAGTTTATGCAGAATGACAGGGTACACAGAACATACTGACTGGCTGCCTATATTTAATCAATCAATGCCCACAAAGTCTTATTTCTTTTCTCATATGTGTATTTCCCACCTGCCTTTCTTAAAAATACATTTTAAAAATACAAACAGAAGCACTGAATACATTTGTAACTGGACTGAACGTTAAGATAAAAACTTACCTGCTGCGAAATCTTCAGTTGTTATGGCAGTTAGTGTTTAAATACCATTTCCTTGAAGAGCTTTATGCTTTCCAGTGATGTTTATTTCCACTGAGTTTAGATACCTGGGTATTTTCATTTGATTCCATGCCTAGGAGCACTCACTCACACAAACAAGTACACACCAAACCATTTCTAAGAGTTAGTTTCTCAGAGAGAGAGGGAAATCCTGAAGACAGTCCTTCTAGTATGCAAAAATAAAGCCCTGGCTTTGAAAACTTGCAAAATGGGTAAGAGAGTTCCACAAATCAGAGGCGTGAGAAAAATTAAGATTTTTTTGATCATGTTTTCCTGAAACAATCTCACTACAATTTATGAAATAAAAAAAAAAAAAAANAAAAAAAAAAAATAGGAACATCTATTTTAGTCTTGCAAACTAGACAAAATCTTCTTATAGTACCAAGTCCCCTGTCTAGGCATGGGAATGCAGAAGATCCAGCTGAAAGCCTCCAGAAGAAAATCCTATGTGCAAAAGTTTGGGACTGTAATTAAATAATTAAGGATTTCACCTTGGAGGTTTCGGAAATGATCTGATCCCATCCACTCAATATCGTGCTTGTTTTAGGACTGTTTCACTGAAAGTCACAAATGTAGGGCTCTGTTAAGCACCTTAATGGTGTTTTTTGTGTGTCTGCTGTCTGTTTGTCCTTCTACAGACTGGCTATTTCCACAGTAAACATTTTCAAATTGACAGACACCTGGATCATTTGAGGAAAAATAATAGAAAACCCTATAAAATCAGGCCAGTTCTGTTCTTTCCTCAGCTTTATCTAGACAAAACATGAATTGAAGTGACACTACTGGCATCACTCATGTATTTGATGAAATGGTGCCCAACACCATCATGGGAAACAAAATACTGTGGCAAATGATGTCTAACAAAAGGTTCTGTAATTTTTAAGAGACACTGTATCAATCACCTAAAGCTATAGACAAGCTGAAAACAAGGTCTTGGTTTTCTCTTGTGTGGAAAGTTGTCTTGTGGGTCAAGAGAAATCAATTTTTATAGAAAATTCTGATCCTAAAATGTGCACCGTTGCTTCCTAAGTCAACTGCAAGATGTTGAAAACAACCCTACACAGAAGCCAACCACGTAAGAACTATCACCACGCTCACAAGAAAAGCCACCAGATAAAACCACCTGTTGGAAACTGGGAAAGGGAACCATTCCAGCCGAATTCCCTGCCGCAACCAACGTTACCTTCCTGTCTTTTAGAACTGGCTGGTTACCTCCAGTCTGATCCAGAGCTCCGCGATGCAAACACCGATGGAAAGTCACCAGGCTCGGGTTTTTTGGCACCCCCCATCCTCCTCCACTCTGCAGGGGTCACAACCAGGCTGATTTCTCAGCTGGAGCGTGACGAGGTCCGTTGTCACTCCGCGCGGAGCTCTGATTGTCACACCTCTTACCAGAGCTCAGGCAACACCTCCACGAGCACCACCACAACACACACAACACGACAGGGATCGTACTGGGGAAGTTACCTGGAATTTGCACTGCTGTGCCTTCAACTGAACCCACACTGGTGCCAATCACGAAATCTGATCCGTTCGTGACTTCCGGAAGGGAAAATGACGAAGTTACAGCTTCCACAGTGTTTGGCTCCTCAGAGCTCAGTGTCGACGGCTCGTTTTGGTGGGGGCTGTTTCCAGGGGCAATGCTGTCTGTTGCAATGTTAGAAGAGATGGTTGTGATCTCCCCCTGACCAAACAAAGCTGATTGTGTTTCTGTGCCTCCATCCAAAAGCTGGGAAGGCGAGGTTAGCACTGTAACTGCTTCCTGGCCAGGTTTAAATCCTTCACTTTCGATGCTGTTGGGCGAGTCTGAAACAGTTGTGGACACGAGCCAGGGGTTCTGTCTCTCTGTACTCCTGTCTTCCTCTTGGCCAGGATTATTCACTCTCCCTGAGGAAGCTTCGACTTTTGTTGTGCTGGCTTTTGGAACATCTGTGCTCGCTCTTTCTCCGAAACTCAGAAAAGCAGTAGGCAAGACACGTATTGATGGAGAATCTCCAGAAACAGCAGATTCTTCCTCACCAGCTGAATCAGTTGCAGGGCTTTCTGTCTCCTCTGGCCCACCTGTTAGAAGCTCACCAAAGTGAGGAGTGCTTTCCGTGCTTGTGCTGTCTGAAACAGGCTCAGGAGAAAGCTCCAGCAGAGAAGGCTCAGTTGTGTCAAGAAGATCAGTAGTGGGTGGTTTAAATGTTGCTGTAATATCAGAACTAACCTCCTTGAAGATTCCTCCTGATGAACGGTTGGACTGATGTGAATCCCTTGATGATGATGATGATGATGTGCTCGTAATAATTACCTCAGAGTACTCAGACACTCCGTTTACTAAATGAACAGTTACTGAGGATTTAGGAGTTTGAGGAGCAGAATAAAAACCCACTGGATCTGTTTCCTCGTACTCTGCTGATGCTGATTTTGTGTTTGTGTACACCGTGGGACGATTCCCTGCACTCTTGGTCGGTGACACAGTCGTCAGCTGGGATGTAGGCTGCGTGGTGACAACACCTAACTCAAGTTTGCCAGTTGTCAAAGCCTTTTCTGCCTCACCAGTTACCTCCGGTGCAAGAGAGGGAACCACGGGCTGATTATCAGCCAGTTCTTCTTGGCCCATCCCAGAAAAGCCAGAGATTGTTTCACTTTGATCTGCTATTGCTTGGTGGTTTGCTGAAGTACTTGGCTCATAGGTGTCTTCTGTGGGGCTGGTTACAACAGGTTGAGACTCATGAGGCACCTGAGGGCTTGCCAGAGACGGCGCTGTAGGAAGGAAAACGCCCAGCTCAGAGAACTCAGTGGTGGCCAGAGTTTCTGTTGCAGAATTCATGTCATTCCCTGAACCCAAATCCATGTCGTCTGAGGTTGGTCTGTGCCCAGAAGTCACCGACTGCCTGCTTGGTGGACTGGAAGTAGCCAGAGGAAGATTATTACCAGATCCAAGTGTCTTTTCTTCGGCTATGAAAAACTCGGGAGTGGAATAATATTTCTCCCCTCCAGATGTCGTGCTATCATCGTAGCCATATGTTGACTGTGTAACAGGATTTGGCGTCGTCTGCACACTTATTATATCCTCAGGCATTGATTTTGAGTGATCCATGTCTATTATAGTTGTTTCTTCTGGTGGGGTTTGCAGCCGTTCTTCAATCAGGGTAATATCACCATAAACAGAAACGTTCAATATAACACCTCTTTTGTCATCAATCATGGGAATAATTTTTTCATATAACCCAGGGTCACTTGTTAGTTCTTCTGATGAAGCTGTCTTTGGATGAACAGCAGATGGATTTGCCACAAGCTCTGTCTCTTCTGTAAAAAGGGAGGCTAGTCCTGTGATCGCAGTCTGGGATCCATCTCTCGGTGCCTCTGTGGTCATAACTTTGGAATAAACACGTCCAGGAACACTAGATGAGGCATTTATTTCTACTTTGGATACAGTGGGTATTGAGAAATGAGTAAACATATCAGGGGAAGATGAATCTAAAACACCAACCCAGCCAGATCCTTCCCCAGAGCTCTCAGGTAATACTCTGCCTGGCGTTTTTGTTGTTGATGTTACAAGAGATTCCTCTGCTGCAAGATCAGGAGTTCCACTCAGTATAACAGATACAGGAGTTGTGCCACCTTTAATCAGAAAACGTGAATTTTCCTCTTGAGAAATAGCTTTAGAAGCGGCTGTTGTCTTATCTGTTTCATTTTCTCCTCTCCTATAGTCAGTTTCCTTTTCCTGAGGTTCTTCATTTGCAACAAAATAATGTGTGGTCTCTTCAGTCTCTTTAGAGATGAAGCTCTTGGAGCTGTCTTCTGCTGAAGCTGGGGAACTGGGGAACGTGGAGGTGGGGAATGAGTCTCCACTTTCTGGCAGCAGCTCAGCTGTAGCACTTGTGACTTCTTCACTAACTTCAACATTTGCTGGAGTGCTTCCTCTCTCAAAGTCTTGTATCTTCTCAGTGGAAAGTTCAGGTCCCATATTTGCAGGGTGAGAAGTTTGAGGACTGGAGGTGCTCTTGATTTCCTTGACAATAAATGGCACTACAGAAGGAAGAACAGCAAGGTCATCTCCCGACCCATGTCCTGAGAACAGTGGATCACCAATGAGCTCGTTATTTGACAGTTTTTCTTCCTCAGGTGTCAGGAATGTTCTGGGAATGTCTTTTGTAGGGAAAATGTTTTGCACCAGCTCCTCCTCTTGCTCTATAACTGTGACTGGAGAGCTTATGTATTTCCTTTCAATTGTTGCAGGCTCAGTTACTCTGTCATCATTAAATGGCGAAAGTATTTTTTTAACAGGTTCAGTTTCTAATTCCTTTTCTTCCAGATATGGACTGAGAGTTGGAATATTTAGAAATCCCAGATGTTCATGGCTTGTCTGTGTACTTCTAAAGAACGAGTCTGTTGTTTCTTCAAAAGATTCTGTAGATTTTGGCGAAATTTCACTTGTCCTCTCTTCCCCAGAATGTATCTCTTCCATCAAAGGAATCTTTGTAGAAAAAGTTCTCACTGTCAGCTCATCAACTATTTTCTCCTCAGTTCTCGTGTCCTCTGCAGTTCCCATGGAGGTTACCTCGTGGTCAGAACCTGTGACCTGCCCATCAGGGTCTGTAGTGAAGGCAAGACCCAAAGGTGACGTGGTGACATCTTGCCTGTCATCCTTTTCCCATGTTTCTGGTCTCCCACTAGGGGTAACTGCTGTTTTTGCAAAAGATCCAGTGAATGCGTCTGGTTCTCCAGATCCCTGGTCAGTAATTGAGAAATGACCTCCAAATATTTCTTCCGTGGGTCCATTAGACATAAGTTTTGGGGTGCTGCTGTCGTCTTTGAATTCTTCTCCAGAGCCATGCTCAATCAGGAAAATCTTGCCCAAAGAGACAGTTGAAGAACCAACTTTTGCCTCTTTGCTTTCTGTAGATTCAGCTACTGCTTTTGTACTGCCAGTACCATGTGTCACCACATCCTCATGGGGGTTGTTACTGGCCACTGATCCTTGAGATGATGTGGCCTCACTCATTTCTGAATCTCCAGTTTCAATTCCTGGTGCAATGTGAGATGTTATCTCTTTTACAGAACCAGATTTTATGTCAGAAGGAGCTGTGTAGGTTAGCTCTGTTTCCATGTTTGGTTCTCCTGGGTTTTTTGTACTAAACATATCCAGGGACATCTGACTTCCTACTCCAGACCCCTCTGTGAAGCTCTCTGACCCAGTAGTCAAAACTGTTACTGCAGATTCATCTGTTCCTGCATGTTTTTCATATTCTGTTGTCGCATCCTTCAGGGAAGCATCATCTGTGCTGTAAACTTTTCCTTCATACCTTTCTGTTTGTGTTTCAGTGACAGGCCTTAACGGAACCGAAGTCAAAGTAGCAGACTCAATGATAAAATCTATCTCTCCAGAACCTGGATCAAGAAACGGGGAGCCAATACTTACCACTTTGCTTGTGGGACCCCCTGAAAATATGTCTGCTGGCTCTTCTGCTGATCCTTCATTTATAAAAAGCTTCTTCTCTCTCAAGAGAGGAATGGTGGTGACCCTTTTGATTTCAGAACTTATGGTACCTGGTACTGTTTTTCTGAGTGGCTCTTGACTCACAGTTCTGACTTCACTTGTAGTGCTCCCAAGTTCACTCAAATCCAAGTTTTCCTCTGCAGCAGTAGCTGAATTTTGGTGACCTGAATAAACAGTGGTCTGTGTTTCTTTTTCATCATCAAAACTGTTTTCAGTTACAAGAGAGCTGGCAAATACTTTTTCCGTAATAAGCTCAGACACAGAGTTGGTGGCAACAGTTACTTCAGGACTTTGATCAAATGCAGAATGAGGAGTACTTAGAGCTCTGGGCAAAGCAGAGGTGATTCCTGAACCAGTTACAGAAAATTCTGTCAGCAGCGCTGTGCCAGAGCCCAAAGAAATGTCTTGCATTGAAAGTGTTTCTGTTACTGCTATTTCCTCTGTCACGGCTGAAGTTACAGTGATGCTATCATCTTTTACATCTCCAGAGCCTTCCAGAACCATAAAAGAAGCAGCACTCATCTCAGGCTTTGCTGTATGACTTGTTTCCAGAATATTTTCAGGAGGGGAGTTGGCACTGAGTTTAATAGTTGTTTTATAATGGTCTCCTGGAGCAGGGGTTGCCTCTTCTGGAATAAGGTCAGTTACACCTTTGTCTACCGTAGCAGGAATAAAAACTGCCTCCAGAGAAGCAGTTACAGCAGAACTTTCCACAGTAAATGCATCAGGAGAAGATGTTATACCAGAATTTTTTTCATCATCTATCTTTCTTGACCCTGTCACGACTTCTAAGACCGAAGTGGACAGATCAGATTCGGTGGAGCCATCTCCAGAGGATTCACCAGAAATGAAAAGCAGGTTTTTGCTATCTTTAGTAGAGCTCTCCTCAGTTCCCTGCCACGTTATGGCCTCTCTACTGTTTTGCAGAGACTGCTCATGTGAAGAAGTGGTGGCTATTGACTTATCTGTTGTAACAACTTCAGACTCCCCACTATAGACAGGTTCCAACATTGCAGCCCCTGGTGTTGGTTGTGTAACCTCAAACGCCCCTACTACTTCTCCAGCTTTGCTTGGTTGCATAGTACCAGAAGCTTCAGATTCATTTATTATAAATGTGTTTGTCTCATTGATTTGGGAAAAGGTTACGTTTTTGGAATGTGCAACGCTTTCAATTTGGTCACTCCTCGCTTCCTCAGCTTTTGTGCTCTTAGGTGCACTTGTAACTTGTTGCTTCCCATTGATGAACTGCAAAGCTGGAGGAGTTGTAACATCAGTAGTATTTTCACAGTCTTCATCTTCTTCAAACTCTACATAGTTTGGAAAGAAAGGATCCAATATTATATATTCAGACGAATCCTGCACAGAGTCTGAAGTACAGGGTTCAGTCTGAGCTGACTCTGCATCAATGTGGGTTTCATCTATTGCATGAGGAAGCATGTGGCGATTGAACAGATCCAAAAATTCATTCACCGGGTGATCTGCAAGAAAAAGAGAGCTTTTCATAATCCCTAAGTAACAGCAGACACATGAAGAACAAGCAATCCATCGGAGAAAAAGAAAAACCCAAAACCGAAAAACTCCAAAATTCAACAACTTTCTGTAAATTCAGCGTGTTCTTCTGCTGACACAAAGTTAAACTCTGCCGTGGTGTGTGACTCTCTGTTTGGAGCCTCTCTGCATATCAAACACATTGATTACTCAGTACTGGTGATTGCCAGGTGTCCCTGTGCCAAACCCACGCCTGAGTTACCTCCTCCCACACTTTTCAGCAGAGACGAGGAATGGACAAGATGAAAACCATTTTTCAGACCAACCTGCTGCAACTGCTTCCACGGATTTAGACACTAACCAACCTTTACCAACAACTGAACTTAGACAAAGCTAAGCAAGGCAAAGTCTAAAATAAAATAAGAGATATAAAAATTCCCTCTGCATCTCCATTTTTCTTTAGTATAGAGTAATTCAAATTACTAGGAACACCATAATATCTACATCACTCTACTCACTAGACCTGGACACTAGGCCAGTGAATAAAGTCCTGCTTTACAAAGTTGTTGCTATTTGGAATTTTAAATCATGCAGCAAATAAGAAAAAATATCACAGATTCAAAGGTCAACTCCCACTCAGAGAGTAACACGACTGAAGTCCAGTAATTTTCTTCTGTTTACCACTCACTCTGAATTATTTATACACTCCCACAGGTTGCAAACCTCTCACAGTTTTTTTCTAGGTAGCCAGGCAGATAAAGAAGAGGAAAGAAGATCCAAGAAGGCAAGACTCTAGCTGCAGAAAGCCTCATGAATTCCTCCAAGATTTATGATCCCAAATTCCATAGACACTTTTTGAACTTGCCCTTTCATCACAAGCATGACTTCAAACCTTCTGTTCCAGACAATAGAAGCTATCCTAATTAACACAAAATTAAAAAAAAAAAAAAAAGAAAAGTAAAAAAGAAAAAGAAAATACAACAGACTCAGAAAGAAAAGCTGTATTTCAAGCTTGCCCAACTGACTTGAAATTGGAAACCTCGTGCTGAAATCCTATTCCATGAGTGTTTCTTTCTTCTGGATCTTCTGGATCTGTGTTTATAACCATTTTGCCCAGGGAGGATTACTTTCTTGCTGGTACAAACTGGTACAGCCAATGGGGCTTTGCCCACATCTGCCAGGAGAGGATCTGAACCAATTAACAGGATTCCTGCCTTACAGCACTGTCAGCAACCATTGCTTCCTGAAAAATATCTGAAGTACGTGACACAGCTCATTTTTTAAACAAAATCTTCCTCACTGAAACTACCTACAAGTCATGAAACAATGAGAACCTGAGGTAAAGCACTTCATCAATTTGAAGTAATTCCCCTACCTATGAAGATCATTTAACCTCTGTGACTACTGAGTCCTCAGAGACAGAGTCATCAGGTGATCATTCTGGAAAAGAATGTATTCCATCAAATTAAACTGACACAGAGCATGACAAAAGGTTCGTGATTCTTTGGCCTGGGCTGGCTTTTGTGTGCAAATTGACTTCAATTTGGTTTTGAAAAGGTCATTGCAACTCCATTGAGAATTAATGTTCTAATACCTCACGCCATGTTTACAGCTAAACTCATGAAGTATTACTGGATCTCAGCTTTGCTACAGCTCCAGCTGAAGAATACAGAGAATAAATCACCTTCAGTGTTGTTTATTTCAACTACAATGTCAAGTTTGTACAGCACTAAGCTCAGTGCTCCCAGTGCAACAAAAAAAAGGTTGTTTTTAACCTTGTGTGTGCTTGGCTGCTGTACATTGCCTAGAGAAGCCTGGTGTTTACTTTGTGCTATGACAGCTCTATTAGATGACTACAGAACTGAGATTTCTTCTCTCCCCCTCACGTGTGCTTGTTGGGAGTCCTTTTATGCAATGCTTGTAAAGAATGAATACTTTTCTCCAGTAAATTAGAAATATTTACAAAGGCTGCCCAATGCCGCAGAAGAATAAATTTTCTGCAGCCATTTATTTGAGCTGTCCCAGATCTCCCTTTCAAATTTTGCGAAAAGCAGGAATTTGGTAATCTCTCCAGGACTGGCAGTATGACTTTGAGGAGCAGGCCCAATAACAACCCTTTCAGAATCCACGGATTTCAGCAAAAGGCCACCCTGGACATACTGAGAAACCATGTCTTCATAAAAGCAGAAGTTTCGATTGAGACAGAATTTCACACCTTCCTTTCAAATCTGTGCATGCAGAAACCCACAGGAATTCAGTCAGTGGGAGAGGAATGGCAAGACAGAGCTGATAGGGAGCTCTGAGAGTTCCTGATTTTTGGTAAATTCTGTATAAAAAAAGCTGCACCCACACACAGAGCCAGAGAACCACACACAGAAATGTGCATGGCCAGGAAAAGTGCCTTGTGCTGTGTGGACAGCTGAAGGAGGGATGTGCACAAACATCCTGGTGTATAGACTGGTGTGCCATAAAGATTAATTATGATTTCATACCCAGCAATTAAGGCTGTGCAGCAAAGAGTGCAGCTTTGCACAGAAATTGTACATTAAAAAAAAAAAAAAAAGAGAAATTATAAAGCCTGGATGGGACTGGATGGGCTGTAATTTGTAGGAGGACACCACGACTAACAGGTTCTGACCAACAGAGCAGTGTTTTTGCAGCAGTGCACACCTGGGAGTCCCTCAAATTAGTAGCTCACGCTAAGTCATTTATGGTAGGCAATAAATTTAGGGAACAACATCTGTTCCAAATTCACCAAGAAGACAAACACAAATTCTTACACACGCCGAGATCTCTATCAGACCCTGCTTTTACTTTGTTAGCTTTTTCAAGATCTCACATGCCACAACAATCCACATAAAAGAACCTTAGTAAAAGGTATGATATTCTGATAATAAACTTTCAAGAGGCTCTTTCATTATATAATAAGTGTCTTTGGGGAGTTTTCTGTATGTTTTGTTTTTTCCAAAGAAAAAATGACGAGCTTTTCAGAAGACAGTAAAGAATGCAATTGATTGATTTTTTTTTTTTCTTTAGATTAGAAATTCTTTTCCTTCCTCCAGGTTTGATCATTCAGTTTCAGCATTCAGGTTGTTCAGGGTTAAGAGCTATGAAAAATGCTCTTAAACTCCTGAGATGGCAATTAATCTACATAATGATGTGGCTCATACATCCTTGTCAACTGGGTATAAGACACTGGGATGAAAACCTGCCATAAATCATGAATATAGAGGAAAAAGTCTTTATCTGTTGCACTGGTCTGTTAGACCCTGAGGGCAGGAACAAAAACACTTGAATTAGTTTTAAACTGTCCAGATGCCACTGACTTATGCTTCCCCTCTTTATTTCACATCCATTCCTGCTGCAGGTAAGCACAAAGACTACTTAAAAAGAGATGAAACCAGCACTTTAAAGGGAAGGAGTTTGGCTATCGAATATGCTCATCAATAGCTCATGGAAAACGAGCCAAAAGGAGCCCTTTTTCAAAGAGGTGCTTTGTTATTCTGGCTCCAGGAGAAGGAAAGTGAAAACAAGTAGCTAAAAAGGAGCCAAGCCAAGGGTTGTCAGCTCAGAGTGCCAACCCAAACAAGTCCTGGGAGAGATTTATCAGCAAAGCCTCTTTTGGAGGGAAGGGATGGGGTATGCACTGAAATGGAGATGGAAGGGATAGATGGATGGGGGCACACACAGAACATCTAGACGTATTAAATGGGTTAAGAAACACTCTGTGCTAAATGACCTGCAAGGAAGAGGCACCTGCCTCTGTAAGAGTTCTTATATGTAAGAAATGGAAATCCCTCTGGCTGCAGGGCGATTTTAGCCTGCTACTGCACATAACCACAGAGCCACGGACCAAGGTGTCATTAATTTTCATTACAACCCTTCCAATCCATCACAACTGGTTCCAAACCCACGTCACTTTTTCAGTGGATCAAGCAGAAAAGTTGCCTCCCTGTTGCTGGTGCACAAGATAGTATCTGCACACATCCAAAAATGTGTAACGTGCAGTAATATTTCTTTTCTTGAGAAGACTTTTAATATTCTACGAAGAGCTTTTCCAAGACCATCTTTGAGGGGGCAGGCAGTAAAAAGCATTTTCTCTCTCAAAATCTGTCATATAAGCGTCTGAAGAAGAATTAATAGGGAATTAAATAGAAAACATACTATGAAGTTTTCCAAACTTTCGACATACAAAATATTTCGTTCAGAAGACTTATGGTTTTGTGAAGGCTCCTTCAAAATGAGGCTCTTAACATCTAATCTGGCCTCCTGCAGATAAAAGAATTTCACACTCCTCCAGTTTGTCCACTTATTGCTTCAGAGCCACATGCCAAGTTATTTGTGAGCAGTAGTACAGTTCAGTCTTTTGTAGAAGGACTAGAAGTCTGATAAAGCCATGAAATTCACAGAAAATATTCTGTGGACTTTAAATCAGGCCCTATATTTTGACAAGAATAAGTAGGAAACAAATAAAGAGATTTTAAATAGAGGACTAAAACCATTTTGGACTCTTTGCTTTGAAAGTACTTCAATTCATAATGCGACACTATCACAAAATCCTTAACGTTCACCATCAGGAGCCCATAACCGTGAGACAGGTTTGCATGAAATTCAAAAGAGTTTGCATTAGTCAAATTATTTCCTGCAGAATTTTTTGGGTTTGGCTTCAATAGAGTTATATCAAGATTAAAATGTTATTAGTTATTGTTGGAGAGAGCACAGAGGAGGCCAGAGCTGATCAGAGGGATGCAGCAGCTCTGCTGGGAGGAAAGGCTGCCACAGCTGCCATTGTTCCCCTGCAGAGGAGAAGCTCTGGGGTGACCTCACTGTGGCCTTGCAGGGCCTGGAGGAGCTGCAGCAAAGATGGAGAGAGACAATGGACAAGGGCTGGAGGGACAGGAGCCAGGGAATGGCTGCCAGTGCCAGAGGGCAGGGATGGGTGGGATATTGGGCAGGAATTGTTCCCTGGGAGGGTGGGCAGGCCCTGGCACAGGGTGCCCAGAGCAGCTGTGGCTGCCCCTGGATCCCTGGCAGTGCCCAAGGCCAGGCTGGACACTGGGGCTGGGAGCAGCCTGGGACAGTGGGAGGTGTCCCTGCCATGGCAGGGGTGGCACTGGATGGGCTTTGAGGTCCCTCCCAACCCAAACCGTTCCATGATTCTATGGTTCTATGAAAATGCTGATAAAACACGTGTACAGATGTGAATGGTTTTAACGCGCTGTTTCAAAACCCCTGCACATTTTTGGGATGCTCGTGGTGGGATCGCAAAGTTACCCACCAGGGAGAGCCTACGGACATCTAAAATCCAGGCTCCACTTCACCTGGAAAACAGCGAGGAGTCCTCAAAGCAGAAGAGAGTGACAACGGTGCAAACCCCTCAGAGACAGCAGGGAAGCCTCACACCCGGGCTTGGGGGAGGATCTAGGATGAGGAAAGACTGAACCACCTTTATGTCATGCACTGACTCCCCTGAACCTCAGCTCTGCCAGGAACCAGATCTGCAGTCTGGGTGGATTCGAGCAGCTTTATGAGCACGGCTCGCTGAAACTCTTACAGCCAGAAAATAAAAATCCAAAACCGCAACCAGTTCCACAGGAATGTGTCAGTTTCATTGAATATATTTAGTTTTTAAAGTATACTGAGGAAGTAAAAAAGGGATTTGACAAGCTGTGCCCAATTAAAAAAAAAAAATTCAAAACTTTTCTAATAAGTAGGGGGTTCATTTCCCTTAAGATATTACATTTAAATTGGAACAAAACCATTCAATTTTACAGAAATAAATCAATCTGATAACATCTTTTGGGCTGTTTTGTTTCACAGAAGAGAGATTTTTTTTTAAAATATATTGTTCTTTTCATTTAATTTCAAAAAAAAGAGAGATTTTGAAATACGGATATTTTCTGCTGAAGCAGAATTCCAAGTGTCAGCCTTCAGTACATGCAATTCCTCTAACTTGTGCCATCTTGCAGCATCATTATCCTACCTAAGCACGGTCAAAGTGCAACAGTGCTCCAGGCATACCCCTTCTCCTTTTCAGGAAAAAGTGGGACTACTGCCAAGGAGCTGGTCTAAGGTGTTAAAGAAACATGGCTACTATTATACACACCTAAGGCAAGAAATTTAAAAAAAAAAAAAAGTCCAGAAATAATTAAAATTTTGATGCTTTTAATCCTTCTACCTCACATTAACATGACTAGTATACATGATGAGGTCTAGTAAAATACAGTTCTTGATTACTGTTCACTCTAAATTAACAAAAGGTTTTATTTAGTTCACTCTAAAATGTTTCCCAGCTGGATATATATTTCTAAAATTTTGTTAACTTTGGCTCCCTTTACAAATCCTTAAGGATGTAGGGCAGGTTTCAATAGTCTGGGGTTTAGATTGGTTTTGGTTTTTTTTTTTTTACCTTCTAAATTTTATCAAAATTTATGTTTTGTTATCCCTCTGAGAGTCAAAAGAGATGATTACATTACACACACACATATATAAATTTACCTTGCATAAAAGTCTCAACGACTCAAGTAAACTTCTGGAAGAAAGTAATTGTAAGGAGTGACTTTTGCACAGCTGGCTGGGTAGGAGTTGAAAGTAATTCAAGGTGGGTGGTCAGTCTTGCCTACTGAAATTCCCTTATCCAGCCCGTCTGCTTTACCATATTTGGGTGTTTTCATGCAAAATCCGTGAGTATCAATTTCTGGCACGTTGCTGCCCTGCAGCCTTTTTACAGCTGTGCCAGGCCCCCAGGCTGGAGCTGCTGGCCTCGGCCAGAGGCACCTGTGGGAAGGGGATGTCACTTGGGTGGACATCTGTTCTGCACGGGGCTCTGGGCTCGCTCACCCCTGCCAAACTCCAAAGCGACAGACAGGACGGTGCAGAAACCGTGTCAGAAAGAAAGGAACTGTTTTATTTAAAAAAAAGCATATCGTGGAGCCCTCTGGCAACCCCCGGCCTTTCCTTTGTTCGTCTCCCCCACCCGACAATAAATTTGTTAAAAAGAAGCAGACCGAGTGAAATGTCAAGTTGTTAAAAACGGCAGCTTTGCCGTGTCGAGGCCGAGCCCCAGCACGGGCAGGATGCAGCTCCCAGGATAATGCCTGGATGTTTGTCACGCAGCATTCTGAGGGCAGGCATTCCCACTTCCTTTCTGCTCCAACATGTCATTGACAAAACACAGCTCCAGCCCGCGGTGCCTCCTCCTGAGCAGCCCTGGACGTGAGCATCCTTCCAATGACAACACTTCTCCCACTGCCTACGGAGGAGACAATTCCAAAGCTCTGCAGGGCTAAACAACCCAAACCCAAACAACTGCCGTGCAATAAATCATTTTTCTCCAGATGGAACCCAAAACAGAGCAAGGAGTCAGACTGTATCTGGCTTAGCTGGTGTGTCCGTGTGTGTGTAGAGGGAAGTCCAACTGTGCAGGAAGAGCTGGTTGGGAAAGAGCGACTGCTCACCAAAATTACTTCATCCGTTTTTTCATGTGTGATACTCCCCGACTGAGGCGGAAACACTGAGATATCAATGAAATTTGTGCTTTCCTGTCCCGTTCAACCACCATCCCTTCATTAAATCTACATCTTGCCAAATGCTTCTGCCATGACACGGAGGGCACAAGAAAGAACCAGTTCTGGCCCTACCAATACGGGGAAAGAATGTCCCCTCCAAGAAGAATCAAAAATTGACTTACCACAACATAAATTTGGGCAAAAGTCACAATCCTACACTTAGAATCTCAAAGCATAAGCCCACCCTTCCACTGCTCCTGTGGCTGCTCAGGGCTGTAAGGAATATTCCTTCCCCTCTCCCCTTTTCCAGTAATACCAAAAACACTTGGCTTTAGGAAAAAACTTACAGTATACTCCTTAATGTGGCAGTTTGGGAAAAAAAATAGGTTGACATCAGATTATTTTAGGAGTAATAAAGGTTGGTTTACATACTAGGCATGTACTAAATTTTACTTTCTTGATTTGTCTCACAAGAGGAATTTTATGCGGCAAAAATAAAGCCAGAAAATATTTTGCAGCTCAAGCTCTAAAACAGACAGCAGCGTTTGTATAAGTGACTGTATGTTTATGAGAGGAGAAAGAAAGAGAAAAAGAGGAAAACAGTGAGAAAGGGAGACAGGAAACAGAGGAAAAGAGGAAGGGAAGGGAAGGGAAGGGAAGGGAAGGAAGGAAGGAAGGTGCTTACAAAATGTCTTTTTTTTCTAAGAACTGAAGCTATGAGGACAGTTACCCCACCTGCTCTACCCCAAATGCTCTTTTTACATATATCTGGAGAAGTTTATTCCACTTATCATGATAATTTTCTGGCATTTTATCTCCTACTATTCCTCAAGCATCTTTTCAAGCCCCTCATAAGCACGCTTTTAATTTAATGCCTGCACAAGCCCCCTGGTCATGCAGCCAGCATCCAAAATCACATTCTTTGGCTGCAGTCCCTGCTCTTTTGGGGCATTATTTTGAGCCATTAGTCATGTGGCAACACACAATCATTTTATCATAGCAAATATCTTTTTAAAATTTGATTTTCCTTCATTGAAATATGAATAAAACTTTGTTTGGGGCAAATCAGTCTTGTCCTGGACCCTTCTGCATGTGCAAAATTAACTGAGTTGCTATGGAAGTGGCAGTGATAAGTAAACTTACTGCAAGCATCTTCATAACTTCTTAAATGCAAATGAGTTTTAGAATACATAATTAGAGTGATCACATACATAAATATTGACATAAGTGGCACAAGGATTTTTGCACATAGATCTGAGTTTTGTGCTTTGCCAATGTTACTCAGGAGAGACAGAGTGGATTCTGCAATTGTAACTTTAATGGATTATTCTCAGTATCATCCCTTCTGAAAAAAAATTTAAAAGCTAATTTTTTAAAAAATTTATCTATGGAGGTTAATAAATAAAACAGTTTTGGTTATAAAACACCCAAAGCAGCCTAAGGATAAACCAAAGATTCTCAGTTAAATCAGCATAGGTCTGTAAACACCCTTCTGCTGCAGCTGAATGTGTCTCTCTATCAGACAAAATTTCAAATAGTTCATACAGAACATGAGTGGTTTTTTAACCATGTAATCACATAATTTTTTCTTCCAAGAACTTTCTTCATCTCAACTTTCTTTTCTGTTTTGTTTTGTTCTTCCTTGGCAAAACTGGAACATTTGTTCAGGAAAAATATTAATTTGTTTTTAGAAACACTTGGGGCTTTTTTGGAAAAGACATTTCTGTTGGACAGCACTTGAAAACAAAGGTTTTAAACCAACTACAGCTAAAACTAGATGCCTTGCTGTGGTAATCTTACTGCACCACTAAAAATCAGCAGAGGGAGACATATTTTTGACTATAAACTACTGCCACAAACTCCATCCTGTGCTAACATGGTGATATTGCTGCAGAATTAGTTCACACCTGACAGGCTCTGTACGTGGTCAGAATAAACCGAAAAATACATATATATATATATACAGGTCAAGAAGTCAAATAATTCAATTAAGGTGTGAACAAATACATGTCTGAAGAACATTTTGGGTTAATCCTTGGCCCTGTCAGCTAGACCAAGTGTCCACAACATTTCCCAAAGACCCGTGAATTTTGTTTCTAATGTTCAATATATAACTAAACATGTGACTGGCAACTCACTACAAGCCAGATTAATGGATATATAAGTAAGCCCAGAATCATTTTACTCACCACTTTCAAGAAAAAAAAAAAACCAACAATGGTTTAGAAAAAAATCACACAACGAAATACAATCAAAAATCTCAGTGCTACTCTGTGTACATATAGTCACATTCTTTGCAGCTATTTTGGCAAAAAACAACAAAAAAAGAAATTACATCAAATATGTGGAAATTCTTTTTCTAATGCCAAAAAACCTCCCACTGGAACTATGGGACTCCTGCTTGATGAGGTGCTACATGTAAAATCCAAGAGTATGGTTTAAAGTTAAAAATTAATGTTTCTTTTGCACTCTCTGAGCTAATGATGGGTATCAAAGAGGTAATGAAGAGTAGCAGAGGTAACACCAAGGCAGGCAAGGACTACTGGAAGACACTCCTGACCAGGAATAAAAATCCAACTGCTTTTCTCCTCCTCAGAAAGTAGGAAGTTTTCATACTGAATTCTCCTCATTTAAGAAAAGTAGTAATACAACACTTGTCAGAAAATGCACTGAGCAGCTTGGAAAAAAAAATACTCCAAAAAGAAAGATTGATAACTTCAGCAATATGTTCCCAAAGACAACACAAAATATGCAGCAGCCACTCTGCACATATCCTCACTTGTGGCAGGAAAATATTCTGAAAGACACCAGTGGGTATGTTGTATACTATTGATCAAATTTATCACTTAATACACTTCAAAAAATGAGGAAGATTTTAAAAGGCTGGCTGGATTAGCAGAGATTAATCCAATCATTAGACTGAAAATGTGCAACAACAACTGCAAAAAAAGACCACTGGAAACTCCATACTAAGAAAGTTAAAATCTGGGCACATTAAGAAAATTTTGGTACAGAAAACCACTTTCCTCAAAAAAATTAAGTCATATTGCATCACCATGTAAAAGACAGCTCATCTTTTCTGCATCAGGATTTCTTAAGGCTTTCTCCACATGTAAACAAAACCTCTAAAAGGATTCCTGTTCTTCACAACAGAAGTATGAAAAACTACATTGTACCTATGAATAAAATTCCTTCATTTCTCCCATGAATAAACAAAGAGCTATAAGAAAGCTGGAAATGTGTAATCCCTATGTCTAGATCTGAGACGTCTCCTTGGATACAATGCAAAAACAGCAGGGAATGTGTAGGCATCCTCTGAACAGTATTTAATGTGAGGGCACTGTTCCTTGTATCTATGGAAGTCTAGAAAGGAATGTGGAAAAAGAAATTATTGTTCCATAATAAGTCTTTCTTCAGGAAGAGCCAGCAACAGTGGCCTAAAGACCACTTGTTAATTCAGTTTTAGCTTCTTGTGAAACTTTCTGAGTATCAAGTTTCAGCTCTGTTGGATATGGGGCTGGTGGGGGTGTTGTTTTTGTTTTGTTTTTTCTTTTCCTTTGTTTTGAGAAAAGGAGAAGTGCACAAAAAAAGCTTGAATTTATTAAAATTACTTGGTTATTTGGTTCTGCTTTCACACAGGGCATCACTGCTGTTCCATTTCAAATACATTTTATATGGGATGGTGTATAACCTATTTTAAAAAGCCCTCCACATTACCAGTAAAAAAAAAAATTATTCTAATATAGAAAAAACCCAACTGTTTTAATTAAACAACAGATCTAACAGTTTGGATTGAACTCAAACATGAAGAAAAATAATCACCTAATTACACAATGATCCAGGAGCTGCAAACTGCTATGAAGACATTGTGATGCCTACTACCCTCACATCCCCACAACAGTTCTGCTCTCAATCACCTCATTGGAATTACTGTGGTGTAATTCCACTGGGGAAGATGATATCAGGATCTGGCCACGTTACTCAGCGTTTAACACTTGAGTGACCCCAGGCACAGGAAGAACGTGGCTGTCTCTGCAGCAGGTTTTATGAATAACACGGAGAGTTTGGTCCTTCAGGACATGAAAATTACTTCAGTTAGACCTGCTTTCCTGGGAAATGAACTTTAGAACATTACAATTAATAAGGAGACAAACCCAGCCCTCCATTAAGAAAGAAAAAAAAAAAAAAAAAAGAAAGGAGATTTTGCATTTAATCAGGTGGGAAATTGGTCCTGCCCATGTGAGGCCACTTTTGCTGTTGCTCCAAGATCCCACCAGAAATGAATTCAGGTCAGCCTAGCTGCAGGACAGCATCTTTCCTTACAGTAAACCTTGGTCTGAAATAGGTCCTATAAAGAAACCGTAGCTTTCAGTAGCACATACCCTTCATTTGGGGAAAAACAAATGGTGGTTTCAGCACACAGGAGACAAAGTCTCTTCCACCTTCAGCAGAAGTCTCTCCTAACACAATAATTGGCACATGCCCTTTCTGGAAAGGCACACCAAAAATTGCACCTAGCACGTGTGCGTATACCACAAATAATGCTGTTCAGAGAGAATACTTGCCAGTGGGCACAAATAAAACATCTCAAAGGAGAACAACGTGGGTGCAGATGAAGAGACACGCAAGCCTGGATGCTGCAAGCTTTTAGGTCGCCTCTTGCAAGCGAGGTGCTGCCTGGACGAGGCTGCGTGAGGCTGGCTGCTCCTGTCCCTCCTCTGCTCTGGTCATCCCAGCTCGCCCAGCCCCCGGGGCAGAGCCAGCATCTTCCCTCCCTGCACGGCACCAGCACATTCCCCCTCTCCCACGCACACACCCCCCATCAGGGGTTTCCAAAAAACGAGGGCTGAAAAAGGGGACGTGGTCATTCTCCGCGACCGAGCAGAGAAATAAAAGTATCAAGGGATAAGTGTCAGGAAGAAAAAAGACCTATTCAAGCTAAAGACAATGCTGGCAAGAATAAACATGGGTATAAACTGGCCAAGGAGCAATTCAGGCTAGATATTAGAGTCAGGCTTAAAGAGAGCCATGACGATCTTTGACAGCCCTCCAGAAGGAGCCGTGAAGACAACAGGATTAAATGAATTTTAAGGCAAGGCCTAAGATGGACCTGAAAAGACTCTATTCTGCCTCCTTTGTTAAGGTTTATGACTATGACTCATTACCATTCTGCATTTCATTCAAATTTCACATGCCCTCTCACACTGCTAAGACAGAAATATGCATGTCGGAGAATTACATGTTGAAACACAAAGGTTTGTAACCTCTTCCCATAAAATTCCACATCTACAAAGCACAAGTTCCTGCAATTTCGTTCTCTTCAAAGCTGGAGGGGACAAGAAACCAGACAGAGCTGGTGTGAGTCCCAGGGTCCAAAAAGCACTTTGAAACATATTCACTAAATAAAGACTTTTAAATGTCTCCAAAAAACGCAGGTGTGCAAATTACTCCTGATTCAGACAAGAGTTATGTTTCCAGCATCCCCTCAACCACCGTTAAACAACACCCCCACAAGCATTTTTCAGCTCATAAAAGCTTTATGAGCTGAAGAAGTTCCTTCAGGTTTGTTTTTTTGTTTTTTTTTTTCTTTCCCAGCTGCTAATCCGTGACCTTCCAGCACCAGCAGCAGCCTTCACCACCACGAAACATCGGAGCTGTGAGGACACAACAGGGCACAAGGTGGCAAATTCTGCATCCCCACAGCGAGAGACAAAATCCTGTGTCCCATCCGATGCTGCAGGAAGCTGTGCATGTGCTAACACCTCACACTGCAGGGGTATTTGGCTTCCTTACTCTCACGATTCCGAGGGAAAAGCTCCTGCTTCCACTCCAGTGGATGAAGGTCCCAGGCCCCTTCCATTCTGAAACATGTGCATGGTCCCTTTTTGCAGCATAAAAAGGGATGTTTCCTCATGTGCCAGGATATTTTTCTCATTGGTTGGAACACCTCCCCTCAATCTGCCCATGTGCCATGGGCTGTCAGAAAAAACAAGTCCTATTACCCTGATTAATTTGTGCACCTGTCTCACGTTTGCCCACGTGGAAGTGTGTGGATTGTTTGTATACGTTCTCCATAAAAACTGCTGGATTCTTGTACAAATTAACAGCTTTATCTCTTCAGCTCTGTGTTCTTTCTTATCAGACATAGAACACGCCCTCCAGAATTTAAATTGAGCTTGACCTTCCACCAGGCCTCCAAATTACTTCTGTTTCCATGCCTTGTTTGGTATTTTTTTATCTAAAAGTAACTGAAATTTCCTTTATGAAAGTTTTCATTGATTGCAAGCATGCATTTTAAAAACTAGGAGTAAAGCTATTTACCCCCTGGATAAGGAAATAAGTCCTCTAGGAGAAACTTTTTCTGGTCTAATAAATGTAAGGTCTTAGAAATGATAATATTCAATAGCAACTTTCAGTTATATTTATGGTACTACTTCATATTAAGGGGGATGCGTGTATGAGACAGAATAATATCCTTCCCACTCTATTCAACTGGATTTAACTCAACACCTTTCGAGTGCAGCTTCAGCCTGCAATGATAATGAAGAGTAATATCCCCCCAAAATTCCATATATTGACAGCACATTCCAGCCCAAAGACTTCAAAGCTCTTCAGAGAAGTTGGTGCCAGCCTGGTGAGGGTTTGAGAAGGAGGAGAAAGGCACAAGGAATCCTTCCTGCCTCTCCTTTCACCTGTGCTTGGCCGCAGGTGAACTCACCTGAGCCAGGGCTGCTCCCACCACCACAGGCTCTCTGCCCTGCGTGATGGAAACTGCTGAAAATATCTCAAATCCTCAAGAATTCACCCATTTAGCACGGCCTCTCTCTTCCACGTGGAATGTAAAACACTGCTCCTGCCTAACAAAGCCTAATGGCACCTCCATGGAGCACTCAAATATTATTGTGCCCACGCTGTGGATGGCAAATGGAGCTGCAGGGAGCAATATTCAGCTGAGTAATAGCAAGGTTTTTATTGTAATTGAGTGATAGGAAACAAAACATGGTGCTGAATTTCTGCTGAGCCCTGCCTCTCTGTTAAACTGTTGCTTCTGGCAAAAGCTGAATAACAAGGAGGTGAAGAATGAGGGGGAAAGAATAATCTCATAAATAGTTCCAGCACTTCTGCAAACACAAAAAGGAAAATATATTCCTTTATAGACAATACCATCTATATATAACCTCTCGTTATTATTCCTATTTGAAACAGCTATTTCTTGAAGGGCTTTGATAAGCAAGCTGTCCTTTCTTAGGAGGCATTTTTGGATCCTTGACTTGGAAATCAGTGAAGGCCTTTGTTTATAACCCTCACAAAATAACTTTATCTAAAAATGCTAAGCTGTATTTACCTTGAAAACATGCCAAAGGAGGAAAAAAAAATCTTTGTTTTATCAGAAGTGCAATGATGAAATCTGTATTTATAGTTTCTGATCAGCTGAGAATAAAAAGCCAGAGGTACAGTTTATGTAGTTCTTTATGACAGTGGATAAATTCTCAAATGAAGAATGACAGAATAAGAAGTTAAACTCTGCATCCTAGTGAAAGGCATATGTTGGTAATATTTGCCAAATTCATTCTTCTTCATTACTCCCTATACACATTTTCTTCAGCACAAAGAAAAGTTTATGGACTAAGGAACAATGAAGGGAAACTGGGCCTGACAGGGTTTTTCAGATGCTGTCTTTCATTTCTGTAGCAATAAAAGAAATCAATCCAAACCCTCAGAGAGAATAAATCTCTGGCAGTTCTAACTGAGTTTGGGGTAAGCAGGTGGAGGGTGCCTTTAGTCTGTGGATAGCTAAGTGGAGGAATTCCCACTGCCAGGGCCTGAAAACAGAAAAATAAAGAAAACTCCTTTTTAAACTTGCGCTAGACACATGATGAGTCTCTCTGTGTTTAAAGAGAGCACAGATAGTGCCACATTGAGAATTTGGTAATATTTCAAGAAAATAAACTTTTTTCCCTCTCCTCACAGACTAAATAATTCATAAAGGCAGATTTTTAAGGATTTATAACTTTAAGTCTGCTTATAAACACCCTGAGACATAAGCACATCTATACCTGGGAAATACACGCACAGGTTTGAAAGTTTGTGAAGATGAAGAAAACAAATCCTGAAGGAAGCTTGTCCTAAAGACCTGGATCACCCAAGGCAGAGTAAGAGCATCTATGAAGAGCATCTGCACACTGATCCTCTGTCCTTTGGATAATCCACTTTGAACAGAATCCTAATTTAATGAATCACAGTACCCATACTATCCTGAAAAAAAGAGGTGTAAAATAAGGCTCTTCTTGATGTATTTGCAGAGAAATCCTACATCCACACCCTACCAAACCATCCTACTTCTTTCCAACATCTGGACCACGCAGCTGCCCAGCACAACCCACACTCCTGTATGAAATAAACTGTAGCATAACTCAAAAATCTCACAGGAAAAACAAGTTCACTACTACCCAGCCCAGCTATTCCTTATTAAGTCAAATTAAGTGAATTTCCACAGGTACAAAAGGACCTAATTTGTGGGTTGAATCTTGTCTTCAGAAATTACCCTTCTGCCCTGACTTACTGGACTTGTATCATTTAATGGAGACTCTCAAGGCACTGGCAACATATAAAGAGAAAATAATGAAAATATACCACAGAAACAAAAGTTTCGGAACTATCATTCTCTGAAATAGAAGGCTAAGCTACTATTGATGTAACCCGTGCAGATTTGCATCCTGTAAATACAAAGTAGGATAATAAGCATAACATGAAAAAAGATACGAAGCCAAGGTATGAAATGTCCAACCAGGATATGGCACATCTCAAGGAAAAAACAACTACTGGCTTTTGATTTTTGAATGGAACCCTACTAAGCACAAACCTGACAAAACCATCCAAAAGACTCCCATAAATTATGAATTCTGCTGGGTGAGTTCTTCAGAGGCACGGAGGTTACGGCCAAGAACCAAAGAGAAAACAGTTTCTGACACAACCATTCAAAAGCCATGCAGGTAGTTAAGGTATGTAAGACCGAAAAAAAATCCATTTTTTACTGTGTTCCTTCAAAAAAATAAAATCATTATTATACAACAATAAGACAATTAAACACAATAAAGCATTGAACCTAACAGAAATTCTGTGCTTTGTCCTGCTTGTTGGTTACTTTACTTTTCATTTTGAAATATAAGGTTTTACCATAACATCCTATAGTCAGTTGACAGGCTTCTTTAATGTAAAACTGCACACACCTCAGCATTTGCATTATGGAGACCTATTCATCATCAACCCCAACAGTTCATTGCTACTTTAGAAGTTTCTGTTCTGGATACCCATGGAATTGAAGCTACATACACATGTACAGAACCATCAGCTAAAAAATGTGTCCAAATTAAATACTGCATCAATTTGCATCACATATTTTCTAAGACAGATTTTAAAAATGCTATGATATGCTACAAAAGCATGAAAAGTACCCATTCCTCCAAATCACAGGAGGCAGTAGAGTGCTTTAACCATTTTTTAGCTGACTACACTGTACATGGCATTGTTAATTGCTACAGACCAATGGAATGTTAAAAAAAATCTAGTGCTTCGTTTAGGACTAGTAATGCATGGAATGGAAGCTGTGAAATTAAAATGTTTGTTTCACAGACAGCTGGAGTTAAATTGGTGACTTGACAACATTAAAAAAGAAAACTGGACTGTAGCCATCATAACCTTTAGAAACAAATAAAACAGTTTCATATTCATTCTGACATAGAAATTATTCTTACCACACAGCAAATATAAAATACGTTTCTGAGGGGCTTTTAACGGACAGAAAAATAGACCTACCAATATCCAGCAAGTTGCTGTCTAGACAAAAGTGGTACTTTGCCTCCTTCAGCGATCCAAGAAACACCTCCAGCACATTCTAAAGCACACCTGTTTGTCATGACAAACTGTCCACTCTGAGGGACTGCGGCTCTAAAAGGCAAAATCTTACCTGTGTCATTGCCTGTGATTTGAATAACATACAATCTTATGTCATTATCAGGGTGTGAAGTAGAAGGAGACACCTCCTGAGGTTGCAAGGCCTCTGTGGCCTCCTTCACTTGGGGTGGAGCTGTAGGTCGTGCCACTGCCGTGGCAGTCGATGCTGTGAAATATTCCTTATCGATTTCTGGCTCTAACAGCTTTCCTGGCAGATCATCCTCCGCAGTGGCTTTACTGGGAGAAACAGATTCATCAATTATGATGATGTCATGGCTTGTTACCTCCTCTTCTTCCTCGGGAATGATGCGTGGAGACTTTTGAGTGACAAAAGGCTTGGTTGCAGATGTGGGCTGAATTTTGTCTATGGCACCAATGGAAGGTGTTGTGATGCTGCTGAGAATTGTTGCCTTGTCTGTTGCAGTAGCTGCAAATACAGCTGGCCTGGTTTCCTCGGGTTCTGTAGTCATTCCTGAACCTTCCATAGCCTGGCTTGGAGAAGCTCCCAGAGTCAGGTGAGTAATGCTTTCCACGGTGGAACGTCCTGCTGGCATCCTGTGGGAGGGTGGCACAGAATCCCAGCTCACATCACTGTCTTCCTCCCTGGTGGGGGCTGCTGGGCTGTCCTGTGTCTTTGCTTCGGTTCCAGCAGTTATGGGCACCACCTCAGTGACCTCCTCATCCTGGTCAGGAGCAGTCTCAGCTGTCGGAGTCATCGTGAGGTGCAACCAGGTGCTGGTTTCCTCAGGCCCCAGGACTCCTCCGTGGTCTGTGAAGGTCACTGCAGGCACAGGTACCTCTGAGGTTGGATACATCTCGTCATAAGCTGAGCCTGTCTCCTCCTGTGTCTCCTGAACCGCTGTTTGAGGCGATTCAGATCCTGGTGACACCTCTGGCTCATGTGCGTGGGCAGATGTCACCAAAAGCGTGGGCTCTGTGGCAGTTCTTGGTTCCAAACCCTGGTCCTGCGTGGAGAGTTGCTCTGGGAACACCTTGCTATGTTTTGCAGTTGTTTCTGTTGCTTCTGTATGAAAGATATCATCAAAAGGAGTCTGATCAGTAATTGGCACATCTCTAGTGACCTCACTCTCTACAGTAACTGGAACTAGAGAAGCATCATACTCCTTCTGTGGAACTGCAGTATCTACCTTTGTTACATCTGTAAATTTAATAGTTCCCTTTGTCCCTGATGTCTCATCTCCTTCATGCTCAGTTACCCCCACAGCTGTGGGCACAGCACTTGGCAATACAGTAACACTGGAGGAGCTAAAAGACCCTACGGTTGCACTACTTTCTTCCACTGGTATTTTGGACACTGTGGTCATTTCCAAATCCGAGGAGCTGCTCGTGTGGGAGACACCTGTAGTGTCTCTACTATGACCAAAATCAGCTGAAACCACCTCTTCATCCCTTGTGGTCTCTGCTGGCTCCCTGCTTGTCTCAGTTTCATCTGTAGCTGCTGAAATTGGAGCTCCTGGATGCACTGTGGATTCCGCAATCTGCCCTGGAGATGATGGAGGCTCCACTCCAGAGAAGCCATCCTCTGTAGCAAGCTCAATCACTCTCTCAGTGAGAGATGACTCTTCTGTCACATACCCCTCCTCTTTGTCTGCTGGCAGCCACGTGCCAGAACCTGGAGGGGCCTGTGTGACCTTCTCCCCAGCAGAACACCCCTCAGGTTCTGCTGTAACACAAGGAGGAATGATGGCTGAGGGATGAGGGTCCTTCACGTCCGTTGTCCTCGTTTCTGGCTGCTTTGTTTTCTCCTGCTCCTCCAAGACAGTTGATGCTTCCGTCTGCTGAGACGAGGGGCTATGGGATGTGGTGCCTTCTCCAAAGCTTGGTGGGGAATCAGTGCTTCCTGAGGCGGCCTCAGATTCTGTTTGGCCAGCAGCTGACACAGAAAAGGATACAGGCGTTCCAGATGCCACGGTGGGCTGCACATCCCCCAGGTCCTCCCTGCTCCCTTGAGCTGAGGCCTCGCTGTCAAACGCTGTCGCGGAGCTAAATTTAACCCACGGCGTTGACTCTTTCGCTGCAGAAAACTGGCCAGTGGTTACTGCGTGCTCATCTAGGAGTGTCTCTGATGCAGCAGGCACTTCTGGTCCTGGGGCGTGACCAGTAGCCACGCCAGAACCCGTGCCAGGCACAGCGGTGTGCATGCTCTCATTGCCCTCCCCCTCTGCAGCAAGGCCAGACTCAGCGGCGAGCAAAGCTTTAGGGATCACAACAGTTGTGAGTTTCTCGTCAGATTTTGCCTCCATCGATTTTTTTGTGGGTGGATTTGAGAGGTGGGCACCGTGAGACACGCTCTCCTTTGTTAATGAATCTGAAGTCCCTGTCCTGGCAGCCTCTCTCCGAGAAGTCTGTAAGAAGCTATCTGTAGCTGTCCTCAGAGGACCCACTTCTATTTGTTCAGGCTGATTATCAGCATCGTGCTTTTGTGTATCTCCTGCTGCAGCATCTTCCCAAAAACCAGTGGAACTCTTAGCTACAGCTGTGCTATCCTGAAAAATTACAGAGGTCAAGAAAGCGTCCTCAATGCTTTCAGACCTACCTTGTTCCTCGGGCAACTCTGCTTCAGGGTAAGTGTGATCCAGTTCCAAATCTGGGGACGTGGTCTCGGTTAGCCTGGGTGAGACATCGTATTCAGTCCTTCCCAGTGTATCATAAGTGAATATTTCGCCATCGGTGACAGTCTGAGGTAGAAGGGTGGTTAACGGAATGTTCTCCATGAGCACCTCCATCTCCCTTTTCTCCTCAGCCACATCAGTAGTCATTTCCGTGTCTTCCTCAGACTCTGGGGTTGTTTCCTCCAAAGAAAGTGTTTGGGTGGCAGGCACTTCAGTGAGCGGAGTCTCGGAGATGGGAGGTTCGAGAGGAGCTCCAGCAGGCGATGATTTCACGCTCTCAGTTCTCAGGGATGTCACAGGCTCAACAGTCGTAGGCTCTGTTGTGACTTTTTTAGCTTAAAAAAACAAACAAACAAACAAAAAAAGTACAGTCAGTACACGAGTTACTATAATTCATCAGTTTGAATGTTCCCAACAAAAACTAAACGCCGTGCTGAAAAATAAGTGTAAAGTTCAAAGGCTTTAGGTAGTTCTTTAGAGCTTTGAATGACATGCAATAACACACTGTAAAGCTGCAGAACACCTAACTTAAAGTCAAATGGAGTGAAAAAAGTAGCAATATTCTTCGTATTTGTCATTTATATAATTACCCCTAGAAGTCCCTGTGTTACATGAGTGACCACCATCCGGCCAGGTACTGATCTGGGGACATAAAAGTTCATTTCAAGGTTTCACAAATGAGTAGAGCTGTGGGTTTTCTTCAAAGCTCGCTGCAGTATCCAACTCAGACGTATAAAGGGAGTGAAATACTGCTTTAGTTTATTTTCAGCACATAATTACAAACTGCAGAAAGGAACCCTCACTGCAGTGAGAGTGTGCTTGAGCAGCAGGATTGAGCACGCCGCCAGAAAACGCTGCTGCTGCCCTGCCTTTAAATTATGCTGGGAGAAATTTGTTGTGGGGAAAGGTGAGAACGTTGAACCATAGGATCATAAACTTAATACCACCAAAATGATGTTGATCTTTGGAAAACACTTCAAAGATGCACGTCTGAAACTCCTCCACACAGAGAAATGCTTCCATGGGAGTGCTGAACATGCAAAGGCAAAGTGTTGAACCCTCTGGATAATGGAAAAAGTGAGGGAGCTGCTATCCTAGAGGAACAGGAGGCACAAAGAAAGGTCCTTCCAGTGAACCAAATGGTGATGTTTTACACAGCCTGATAGGCTTGCTCCTTGTCTGCTCCTTTTACCCCACATTGCCATGCCATCTGAGGAGGAGATGTGTGCCAACACTGCAAGGTCTGTCAGGAGATTTTCAGTTCCTGTAAAAGGTGAGTGCTCAGAAAAGGGGTTTTCCTTGGGAAAAGCCCAGGTTGGAACCACCTTCCCTTCTGCCAGTTCTTGCAGGCCAGTAATCTTCAGAAGGGCAATGGCAGCAGATGGGTGGGAGATGTGAATGTCTTAAACCAGTGCTGTTAACTGCTAAGTGACCGGGAGTCAAAAGCCTCATAAGGAGGCAAATAAAGAGCAAAATACAGCTTCTAAATCACACTAAACATATGAAGAATGCATTAAACAGTCTGTGCTTATGAAGACTCACTGTTTACCAGAGAGACACGACTACATCTAGAACTTCTTGTAAAATAAAGTCTTGCTCAGCTTGTAATAGGCCAAATAAGTCTCTTCTCCTCACACACAGAAATCAAAACTTACATTATTTTACAGTTTATACTCAAGCATAAGCAGTATGCATGCACAAATAAGGTCTTTTTCACACACCCATGGCTGTTTAGGTGCCCCTCTGATAGCTGCAGATATGAATTCTGCATTTGCAAGTCAGGGTCACACAAATATTTGTCCAGTTTCACACACTCAGCTTTGAAAATGCCACTCTCCCAAGAGACCGGTTTGATTCACCCTCAGGATAGACTGGTCAGAGGACGGCTGCTCAAGATTTCTAGAGGAACAGGTAGAATTACAGAGTAGGAAAATGAGGTAGAAGGGCTGATATTTCAGCTTTCCTGAATGAGAAGTGAAAGCGAAAAGGAAGTTGTGAGGGCAAGAAAATACGACGTCACTATGTGTGTTTAGAAGTGGTGATGTTCTAGGCTTCTTTTCCCTACCACATGCTAAAACTTTCTGTGGTTTTACAAAGTCTTAGGTACAGTCTTCTTATACACACATAAATATATATAAATATACATAATATATTTATTTATTTATTTAAAACATTCAGGTGAGCAAGAAGGAGTAGAGTTCTTGAAACCCCACTAACCAAAGCACAGCTTGAACACGAGAGATTTTTGTGTTTGGGGTTCCACAGCCTAGAGTGGATGTTTGTTGCTTTTTTCAATCTATGAGACAGTGCTCACACAATCAAGAATCAATGAATTCCTGCCATTTTTTCCTCCCCTCTCTGCTTGCATGGGGCTGGTTTAAACCACCCAACTTTTGCTTCCCAGCTTGGGAAATGAAGGGTGCGCACAAGCGGTGTGTGCTGCTGAGTGGTGGCTGTTAAATCTCTACCAAAGAATTCACCAATTTTCCTCAACAGTTTTGGGGTTTTTTTGTTTGTTTCTTTTTTCCTTTTGAATGGCAAAATGGAAAGGAGGCAGCAAAGTCACAATCTCCCTCTTCTAATGGCAGGATCAGTTTCCTTAATGTGGATGGAATTGGCTTTGCAGCCAACACAAACACCCACTCAGGCCCCAGTTGCCACACATTGAGTGACCATCAGGATCACCCTCTGAACGAATATGAAAACGTAGTACCCTCTAACAGAGCTAGACAAAAATGAGGGCAATGTGGATAAATTTTTAAAATCTGGGGGGAAAAGCAAAAAAAAAGGTAACCTTATTTCATCGCTGCTGGGAAATTGTGTACACTTACTCACAACCACTTACGCAGCCTCCAAATTTCCAAGAAATGCTTGGAAGTCCCAAGAGTTCACATATTTATGCCTGGGATGCAGATATTTATTGTTCATGACTTATTATCTGCTAATGACTTGACAGAATAGGTACACATTTATTATGCCAACCTGAAAAAACACTAAGCATATTTGGTTTGCTTATATTAATAACTGAATCAATAAATATTTCCTTTATAGAGTGTTGTAAGTAGAGCCCATATTTTTTAAGAGTTTATCAATAAACAGCCAGATTTTCTTCCATGGAAACTGTGCGCAGTTCAGCTCTGGTTAAAATCAACTAGAGGGCCTCTAAAGTCACTTTGTCAAAAAAATTATATAAAAAGGTTTTTTTGCTCAGATCATTCAGGGTTGCAAACTTATTTCAGTGGATTAAAAAAACCCACAACAGCGCTTCTTCAATGAGAAATCTGTCCATGTTATATTTTTTTTTCTGTGTGAAAAGAAAAAAAAAAATAAACAAAGGGAAGGTTGCTTTTTTAATAGACAACACCAGTTTGAGCTGTCCTCCACTCCACCCAGATGTTTTGCATTACTGCACTCCTTGCATCATGCGTGCAATATGCTATCTCCTTTGTCCTCCTTCTGGTTCAAGACATGAGGCAGATTTTCCTAATAAAATTCACGAACATATTAGCAGCAAGAAAGCAAATTATCTCACCAACAGCTGCTCATATCAAAGACTATTTTTTTTTTTAATCGATTCCTTCTACACTGAACAACATGCATGAAGCTGATTTTGGAAGGACTGTATGACTTTGCAGAGATATTATACTTTTTCACTCTCTATTTATTTATTTTATGCTTTTACTGTACAGCATTTTCTTCCTCTTCTTTTCCACCATGCATTAAACAAGGACTCAAAATTATGGAGCAATATTCAAACTTATTATTTTTTTCAGGGAAATCAAACTTCAAAACTTCAGATATGGTTTAACTTAGCAGTTACCCAATAAGGATTTTAGTACATTCTGTGCTGTTTAATAATAATTTTGGGATTAATATTAGCGTACATTATGGAGGAGAAATGCTTATTTTAAAATTTATATTATATTATAAATCTATTTTTATAAATTTATCTCTTTATAGATTTAAAATCTATATATCATTTATATAGATGCTTTCTCAACATTACCAGATCTACCCATGTACCTAACGTGAACCACTTGAGCAATTTTTCTGCACCCAGAAATACTGTTTATCTGTTTACATTTAGGTATGTACTTAAGAACCTGGAAGAACAAAAACCCTATACGCAGAGATTGTTTTAAGTCATTCCTAACAGCCAAAACAACAGAAAATTGCTTTAAGTTGGAACAAAAGCTGGAAATAGTGAATTCTTTCTGTGAATTACAGCCAAAATAAATTATTACAAAATGTAAGTAATGTTGAGACATTCAAAATTAATGCTTGAAATCTTTGATCCCAATTTGAGCATGATGCCAATGCAGAGAGCTGCTTTGCTTAATTTTTACATATTTTTATATGTTAATTTGTCAAGTTTCTTCCTGGTGTCTGTTCCTTCCATGCTACCAACCCTGGCAGAGAGGACAGCCTTGAATGTTCCCCTGAGTCCAAAAGTTTTGCCAGCTGGAGTTTAAATTACTGGCAGAACTTTCCAAGCTGAACAAGTCTAAGATTAAGAACAGATTAAAAAAAAAAAAAAAGTAAAAAAGAATTAAAAATTGGTGCTCTGAGTTACAGACTGAGCAAGAAATCCCTGATCATGGCACTGATCCAGTACCTGCTCATTCACGCCTTTCCAGAAGCAGTGGTGCACAGGGGATGTGGGATTTTGTTCATAAATAATGAGACTTCTGGTAGCAGAATTCAAAATCTGACACTGCAGCTGTAAGAATTTCTCTGTAACTCCAGGTGATGCTCCCACTCTGTTTTGATATTGAAATCAAAAGCCAAATGTAATGAGAAAAATATGAAAATCTAAATGCAGGATCCACTCCTGCTTGCAAAGCCTGTGCCATATCAGAGAAAACCAATGGGATTCTTTAAAAAAACTGGGATTTGAAAGCTATCAGTGTATCTTTTTTTGCAAGAAAAACTTATAATGAAAAGTTTTGCATCCTCTTCACACCAGTGCCCAAGGTCTTTTCTTCCAGCTAACAAAACAGCAGAGGCAGCACCTCTTTTAGCTCTGTGAATACAAACACTCTTAAGTAAAACCACTTGCTATTTCATAACTTCTAAAGTCAGATGGTTGAAGGGGGAATGATATGTTATGTTATCTCCTGGTTTCCCCACATGCAAGTGTAGTTCTGTGAACAAATTATAACCTGCCAATCTATCCACAAAAGAACAATAGCAAAAAGCATTTCTCTTTCCACATTATTTATTACAAAACTGCCAAAGAGGACAAAAAAAAAAAAAATCAGCAAGCCTCTTTAGTCAGCTCTTCCTAATTAAATCTGTAACCCAGCACCAAACAAAAGCAATAATCTTTGCTCTGTGACCGCAAAAAACAATTGAAGAACAAAAAGGGCCAAGATTGTCACTTGGGTAAGAACTGGCAGCAGAATTCTCAGTGCTTTGCTCTCCCCACTTGGTGTGAAAGGAGGGAGATCACCCCTGTGTGCCGTGGGTGATACCCAGACCCCACAGCAGTAATGGAGCAAAGGTGACAAAAAGCAAAATCAATCCATCTTTTCTGCACTTGGACATTTAAAGGGGTGGACCTTCCACTTCTTCACATTGTTGCTCCTGATCCTATCCTTGTTACCTGACCCATCCAGTGACCTGAGACAATAAAAGGAAAATGCCTCCAACTGTGTCTTCTCTCTCCTTCTGGTCATGATGTTTGCACTTAGTGGTTGTTCTTAAAGCACCCAGTTTCAAATCACTCAGGTAAATGCAACTTCACCTGCTCTGGAAAAAGAAGCATCTCCTCCCCAGGCTTCACCTCCTGGTTCTCCAAACAGCTGCTCCTCATACGTCAGTCAGGTTGGTAAATGAGGTTCTCTCTGTTCCTGCTTCATGCAGCATTTAAAAGGTTGAGCTGCACCCAACCACCACCATGTCCTTCCCCTCCTTCTCAGGGTGAGATACTGCTGAGATGTTCAGCACAGGCTGGTTTGGAGTGGACTGAGATCCTCTTGCAGATTTTAGCATGGTCTCAAAACCCTGAAGCAGAGTGAGGTGGGGAAGCCGCAGGGAGCTGTCAGGGTGTGCAGCCTTGAGTGCTAGTCACCATGAGCCCAGCAGAGAGAGGCAGGGATTGATTACGGCCACAACTGGTCCAAGAAATTACTGAAGCTATGCAGGTCTTGATAAACTGTGTAGCTGAGAGAAGAACAGAAATCTACCTTTCTTGGAAAATAACAAAAGGCTGGAGAACAGTTATCGGGGGTAATCTCTTTGCACAGCTTCACCTTCACAGAGAGGCAGCCTGAGCAGAGCCAGCAGCCCTGCACACCCTGTGGTCAGTGCCCTGACCTTGGGATCCTCACCTGCCCAAAGGCATTTGCCCATTCTGATACTGTGAAATGTTGGAGCACGCTGTCTTTATTATAGCCAGCAGTGTACTGTGCTTCCTCTGAGATAAATTTCTTTTTGAGTTTTTCTTCCCCTTAGGGCTGGCAGTTTTGCTCCTCGTGCTTCACCACGCCCTATGTCTTCATTATTCTGCGTCCATTCCCAAACTGATCAGAAATCCACAGATCTCCCGTAACACAGCCCCTGACATCAGGCTGGAAATAATTCCCTCATCCAGGAAATAGCTGGGACACGCAGCTACCGACGGTTGCTGTGGAGAAGGACAGAGCTGCCCAGCTATTCAAGGTTTTCCCAGCTCAGTCACATGCAGCAGAAGGGGAAGACAGCGTTTCTGCTGCCAGCTTCTGAGCCGTGCCTAAAAGTCTTTATCCTTCCTGCTGCTGGACAAGAGGAGCACTGTGGATGTTTCCTGAGGCTGAGCCTGCCGTCGTGGTGGCTCGTGCTGCAGGACGCCTCAAAACTCCGTGGAGGTCGTAATTTCCTACATTTCTTCTCTGAAACTGTGCTCTGATTTTGAGCTTTAGAGGGATGAAGCATCAAAGCAAGAGGCCCTCGGCCCCAAGCAGTGGCAGACTTGGATCTGCTCTCGATGGGGCTGTATTGAAACAATCAAAGCAGCGTGGACTCCACTCCCGAAGAACACACATGGCAACGCCATCCCAGAGCTGGAATTTTCCAATCTCCAGCTAAAATTAAATCGCGATGCCAAACCAAAGTGGTATAACGAAAGAGAAGCAATAAAGGTGCATGAAACAAAGTCAAAATGAGAGAGGAAAATGGGAAAGAGAATGGACAAATCCAGAGCGAAACGGTCAACACGTGTTTTGAGTCAAGTGAAAAATGTTTTGCTGAAAGATTCGCCAAAATCAATACAGGTCTATGAAAGAATTCAGCTTTAATAAATCAATGTTTCTCAGCAAAAAGGGGATTTATGTTTCAAAAATTCAACCACCTCTGTGTATGAAGCTCATCAAGTTCAGCTTTGTTGCAGGTATGTAAGGTAAAAACCTGCATGCATTTTGATTAGTGCCTTTCTGGAGTGCAATTTGTTCTACAGATGCTGTGAGAAAAAAAGGCCCATCCAAAGTCAGCTGAAGTCTGTGACAAGGTTTCTACAAAGTCCAGTGAATCAGGCCTGGAGGGTCTGGCAGGCTGAATTACCGGATTAAATAAATCCCCTACAGCTCTCTGCAAGAAATAATTATTAAATATGTATCTACTAAAAAGGATTTTTTTAATTATAAAATGTTTTTATCTCTCAGAAATTAGCATAAGTGCTCAGCAACAGCTGTTCAAATTTTTTTTTTAATTTAAGCATGTAAATATAATGTCTATATGTTAACACTTGAAAAACTTTCCTTCTGTTGATGGCTTCCAAGGAGCTGCAAGTACTTAATCAATCATGTGTCAAACCTGAAACCTTTTCAGGTCTCATCAGATACATGATTAGGTATCTCCCAGAAAAAAAAAAAAAGAGAGAGAGAGAGAGAGAGAGAGAGAGAGATAGAAAGAAAGAAAGAAAGAAAGAAAGAAAGAAAGAAAGAAAGAAAGAGAAAGAAGGAAAGAAGGAGAGAAAGAAGGAAAGAAGGAAAAAAAAGGTCTGGCAAAAGCCTTGGAGGGATGAAATGAAACACACAGATAATGTTTCAGAAACTTAGACCCATGTGGTTTTTGAAGAGTGAAAAGCACTTGTGATCAAAGGGGAGAAAGTTTCAGGGGTTTTTAACAAGACCTTTTGATTTTAAATCATGTATTATTAGTCTGGGCCACTCTTATTTTCATAAAGTCAAGACACTTCACACAATGTAATTTTGTAACCAGAACACTGCTGAAGTTAAAATCCTGAACTTAACTGTACTTTAAGAGTTGTCCAGGTTGGCTGCTCTACTGAAACTAGTGAATATCATTTTTAAATTGAATTTACTCCCTGTGTTTTTCATGTATTTCAATAAATATGATTCTTCTTTAAAAGCAAGCAAAATGCTCAAAATACGGATTGAGGTCTCTTTAAACCACAAATTAAAATTAATATTTTGAGATTTTCCACCAGAGAGGCTCATAATCACGAAACAGGAGTGAGGAGCCTGAGCAGGGATGAAGAAGGAGATATTCCCCTTTCTTAAATGCACAATTTGTCTTTGTGATGGCTGAAACAGCTGCCTGGTTTGGCACAGACGTGCTGTTGTGTGCCTGCATGCCCAGGTGAGGAGGGAGACACACCAACGAGACACGCAGCGAGAGCTGTGAGCAGGGGGCTGGGGTGACACCGAGAGCCCAGGCCGTGGGCAGGACAGTGTTGTTGTCAGGCACGGTGGGAATCGCTGTGTGAAAGCTCCATGCCAACCCCAAAGCAGGCAGAGCTGGGGGACAGTGGATTTTGTGAGGGACCAAAACTTCGAAACTGAGATAATGAGAAATTTCGGAAGAAACTTCCAGACAAAAGATGATTTGAAACAAAGAGCTTAAATTCAAGCCTTCTGCTCTCATGCAGAGCCTTTTTTTTTTATCCTCTCCCTTTTTTCTGCCCCAAAGAAGGGACTGGCTCCAAGGCCCCAGTGGGAGAGAGTGACTCACTCTCAAGCCACTGCACCAGGCAGCTGCTTGGGATGTGGAGGACCAAGATGCTGGGCAGGGAGTCTCATTACTCACCACTTGCATAAATCTTTTAGCAAAAGCAGTGAGGAGTCACAGCTGGTTCCTGTGAGATCCCAAGCACCTTCTGAGGGGGAGAGAGCGCATCCAGTAACTTCTGAAATGTGCAGCAGACAGGCACCCTGAAGGAGGGTACAGCATAACACCCCTGCATTTCCCTACACAAAGACAGATGTATCTGGCAAAACCTGAGTCCTCTAGCCAGCAGTGTTTAATTAATTCTGATATTCTGTTTTTTGTAATTAAAAGTGTTAGAGAGCTTCTCAGTCTCTACCAAATTGTTTTGGTTCTGTTTAGTCTTATTTTCTCTTGTAAAAGGTTTGATAGTCCTGAACTGTCTATTCCTGGGTTGCAAAGTGATGAAGTATTTATTCTTTATGATACCAAGGGGCAAGACTTTGCAGGAAAAGCCTTTATACAAAAGGCAATAACCCAATACCTATCAAGGTCACTTTTAGAACAAATGGTATGTTACCACAAACTGTGCTAACTAAAACCTCTGGAAAGAACATTGTAAAGGCACATCTTGCTTGAAAGCGGCGAAATTCACAAAAACAAACAGCAGGCTGGAATTTGTCCTAACTAAAGACTAGATTACAGGCAAAATGTTCAGTTCTTACCCCAGTCTTTTAGAGGGACTTATGAAATACACCCTCATTAAAGTCTTTTTTATCCGCAACACTTTAAACAGGTCATAAACAATTTGGAGTAGGAACAGAAGGAGTGATATGACAAAACGCTGCTCTGCAGATTAGAGCACAGACTCCTGAACTTAAGTCCTTTTTCCTGTAAGCAATTCCATTAGGACTTTTTCCACATGCAAAGTTTTGGAACATCATACCCACAAACTATAAAGGAAAATTAAAACAACAAACCAACAGTGTCTGAGAACAGCCAGACCATAATGTTGCAGCAGATGTCGGGATTTGTTCTCAAAGAGTAAGATTTGCTCATAAATGGGTCTTCAGTGCCTGAGCTGGAAAGATCCGCAGCTGCAGTAGGTTCATCATCCACAAAAACTGGGGCAGTACAAACTGCACATTTCAAGTAGCTCTGAGTTACAGTCACTGGACTGAGTCCAAAAAACCTAAATATTCATAGTTAATGACCAAGTTCTGAACTTTTAACTCAATGGAACGTTAATGTCACGTTAATGAACGTTGTGCTATCTGCAACAAGGAACTTCCTTGGACAGAGAGGCCTGCAGGGAAATAGTTGAGCTGTCCAACCCCCCTGTGCTGCTGAGGAAGCTGCACGTCTCAGGGAAGCAGGATATTCAGCTGGGAAGCTGGTGAACATTTTGGGACAGCAGGAACCTATGCAAGGAGATGCTGCACCATAATAGCAGAGCCAGGCGGCTGGCGCTGAAGATAGATGAGGTTACAGGGGAATGTTTGACACCAAAAGAAAGCTGACAGGTGTGGAGGACATCTGGTTTAGATTGGTGAAGTCTACCATGTGAATGTGGCAAGTGCTTGAAGTGCCTGTGAAAATACCAGGAGGGAAATAAGCAGCGGTAAGAAAGGCAATTTAGACAACACACTGGCCCATGAAACACTGAGTCAGAAAGAGAAAGAATGTGATGGTACAACATGCCTGGGATCCAGAGATAGCCCCCAAATTGCTGGCGGCTCAGAGACCTGAAAGTGGCCAGTCTTGTACACAGCCTGTAAACAGCTTCTCTTGCTGCCATCACTGGAGACAGAATATCCATTGTTCACCTTTAAGACATTTCTTCTGTTCTTATCACAGAACCACGGAATAGATGTGGTTGGAAAGGACCTCCGGAGATCCTTTAGTCCAGGCCCCTGCCAAGGCAGAGTCACCTGGAGCAGGTGACATGTCCAGGTGGGCTTTGAACGTCTGTCTTGTGTCCATTGACAGGATGCAAAGATTCCAGGCCGCGCTCAGGCAGCAAAATATGGAGCACCCACAGACTCACAGCGACTGTGGGTGTGTAAAGACACTGCTCAGGCTGGAATGTTACCTTAAAACTCCGCCTGTCTCCACCCGCCAATGTTACTTTAAGACATTCATTTTAGTTTCCAAAAACCCGCGCGCGCCGCGAGGACCGAAACCAAACGCGCGACAAAGAAACCGCCTCCCGCGGCAAAGCATGCTGGGAATCCCGACCGGGGGGGGGAAAAAAAACCATAAATAAATGCTTACGTTCATAGCAGTAGGCATCAAACTTGCTATCGGGGTAAGGGAAGCCCGTTTGGTTCTCATAGCGATACAGGGTTCTCACCCCCAGCAAGCCCCCGCCACACTGGGGCCGCGCCACGGAGGCCGGGTAGCGGACGCTGCCATCCGCCAGCCACCCGTAGTCACACTGGTCGAAGCCGTTCCTCCAGGCCACGTAGAGGTTCCCCACGGAAGCCAGGACGCCGCCTCGCTCCTCGCACAGCTGCCGAGCCTCCTCGAAGGTGAACTTCTGGGGGGCCGAGACGTGGACCACTTCATCTGGAGGAGGAAACGAAAAACAAACAAACAAACAAACAAAAAAAAGAAAAAACCAAGGCTGAGTAGCACGTTCCGCCATCAATCAATCCAGCTCAGTTCTATGCCCCCACCCAGAGTCCTGCAAGGCTGGGGATTTTTCCCAAAATATAAGTATTTTTTTCCTCGAAAAGAAAAATAATCAGATAGTTGTAAACCAAATGTTCCAGGCTTGAATTTGGGAGTTTAACAGCCACAAAGCATGAGCATTTATAAGCAAACTTTATGCCATGAAGTACACTGTGGCTGGACACTGAGTCCCTTCCTTGGTCTCTAGCAGAGGTAACAGCAGCCCTGAGGCTCCCCTGTGATCCCTGCTAGAGCAGATTTTGCAGCTCAACTGAGCTAATTAAATCCAGTCCATCAGAATTTACTTTTTCCATAAAGCAAATCTTCTACTCCTGCAAGCCTTCTGCCTGGCCATTTTAGGCATTGCTAGAATCTCACTTGAAACACCAAAAAAAATAGGAAATATTCTTCACTGGCTGCTCTAGAGCAGCTTCTAATGTCAGATTTCCATCAGCCTTCATCTTGCCCCATGTGGAAGCAAAGGTGAGGAAATGCACAAGACATGTTGCATGCACAAAGCCCTCTTTGTGTGGAGAAACTGAATTAGTCTAGAATGTTGATTGTATAGCTCTGCTTCCAAGGAATAACAGTTTGTAAGTAATAGCCATCCAGTTGGAAACTAAAACAAAGCAAATAGCACGTCTAATATTTTGCTTCCAAGGTAAATCACCATTGTGCAGTTGTCTTGGTTGCCTCATTCACCCAAACACTCTAAACAAAAATCAAGCCTCTCATGTCCATGTCCTGGGTATGAAGCAGTAAACTGACCCTTTTCCAGTTTTTGCTTAGACTTCAGATGAAACCAACCAGATCTAAAATGAGCGCATTCAAACCAGCAGTGCAAATTCAAAATATTTGTTGCAAGACAGCGATTCCCTCCCTCATCCACAGCAGGCCAGGACAGAACAGCCACTTTTGCAGGAAAAGGCTGCTTTTCCACACCAGCCGTGCAATCTGTGTTGCCCCTGCCCAGGTCTGAAGGGAACACAGAAAAATGCAGACAGAAACTACATCACCCCGAGCAGTTTCATTCACATCAATATTACGCTTGTTTGGGGACTGAAAGGAATGCAAGTGTGAAAGGAGGCAAGGTGCCAGCTTTCTTTTTCCTGCTAGGTAAAGGCACTGATTTGTTATTACAGCTGTAGCACCAATCCCATAGTGTAACTTGCTTTATACACGTTGTGTGGAGCTTGGAGGTAGAGGGACAGATAAGGGAAGCAAAGAGCCATTTGTCCTCAGAATGGTTCATTCAGCTCTTCAGACCACACAGATAAATAAGCATTTTTTGTTACATCCTTCTGCCTCTTCCTTCCAGCTCTGGTGCCACGTCCAGCACAGAGTGATGGATGCAGTTATCCCACAGTCCTGCCCCAAAAGAAGCACCATGAAAAAGGGGAGCAAAGAAAGGCCCCTCCAGAGCAGCCCTCTCTGCTCTGAGGACTGTCCACCGATCCTCTCACAGCAGCCATGATGTATATGAAAATTAGTAATTAAAATGCAATTTAACTGCAATCATATAGCAGGTATCAGTCCAGTTCGATGAGTGAGACAAGTGAAGAAGAACAATGAATTGTCTTGACTTCTGGAAACAAAAAACTAATCTCAGACAATCCTACAACATTCCTTCTGAGAGAAACTTATAGAAAACACAGGAAAATGGGTAAACAGTGCAAGATTACTAGAAAAGCAATTTTTCCATCAAGTGATTTGGATCACTGACTCCAAATGGAGCTTGTACACAACATCATTAAAGTTAGTGCTATTTATTCCTCTGAGCTGTCGTCTGCACTCAGTTAAGGCAGAGAAACTTAGTGAGGGGTTATGTCTTGGCATAAGATTTCAAAATGCAGGGTTCTTCTTTAAGAGAAGTCACTTTGCAGAGAATTGACTTATCCAAGTTGCACTTTCTAGGCAGAATTGTGCCTCAAATTCGCCTTGGAGTAGGGCTGTATCTGCAGTAGTGATAATCCTGCACACTTAAAAGATGGGTGTCATACCTTTCTCTGTATTGAATATATTCCACGGACCCTACATGGGCTTGTTTTGTTCATCTCTTAAAATCAGCTGCTGTCATGCAGACACCATCTTTGTCAAGGGCTGTTTTACAAAAAACCAAACCAAACCAAACCAAACAAACAAATACAATTTAAAAAAATTTAAACCCCCACATATTTAAGGGAAAACACATCTTAACCAAAACAATCCAATAGTAAATCCAAAATATTTGATGCCTAATTGGTATATTCAAGAATTTGTGACAATAGTCTCACAAAGCAGGCAAAAAGGCAGCAGAGCAATCAGCAAAATTCCCTCATATACCAAGTAAATGCACATTTATTTCAGGAATGCTAGTGATAAGATAAAGGCCAAAGATGTTAAAACATGTCATCTTGTAATTGCTCTTGTTAGAGAGCATTTTTCTATGATTCCACAATTCTTGTTTTTAAAAATATGGAGTAATGGGCAAAAGTCATATTGCAAATAGCAGTAATTTACTCTAGGAGCTACAACTCTCCAATTTGTCCCTCCAGTTTGAAAATAGATTAAAATTCTGTATGATTAAATGTGCACTTAATGTGTTTAATAATTGTTGGGATGAAATGTGAAAAACAAAGAAAGAGTTTACTAAAGGCCTTGCTTGGTATATAAATCCAGAAACACTTAAAAGTTTGTTCTGCAAGCTTCTCAAACAACCTTACAAAAAAAAATTAAAAACATGGGGGTCTTTCTGGGGTTTCTTGAGCTCATTCACATCCAACATGTGGCTGAAACATCCTAACTCCTTCAAAGTATCAAAGAGAAAAGGATTTGAGCCTTGCACAGAAACTTTCTCTAAAAAGGAAGAAAAGTAATTCTGAAGTTCATGAAATGTATTTAATCCATGCAGTCTCTACAATTTCCTCCTGTTTTTGAAAGCACAACAGTTTCCATATTTAACAGGAGGACTGATCCCGCCACACTCTAACAGTGTTTTTATTATGATGACTGAAAGCACCTCAATTTCCCAGCCAAAACACTGAAAACAAGGAAATTAAGAGGGAAAACTCATCTGCTCAACAAACAAATGACATAGCCACCAACACCAGGCAGGGCAAATTCAATTCTGTGTGTGTTAAACAGCCACGTGCAATGTTTTTATAGCTGGAGCACACCCTGAGTAACTCAGCAATATTGTGCAGGCAAAGCTCAGGGCTTAGGCCAGCAGATGAGGAAAAACTGGTTCTGTAGTACCAGGGGGTGGGGTGCAGAACGTGACGGCCTTTAGGCTGCAGACAATAATGTAATGTGTGTTTTTGCTGGCTCCTGCTCCAAACCAAGCTTCAGGCTGATGGAGCAGCCTCAGCAGTCACAGCACTCCAAGAATCCCCAGGATTCTCCTCTTACATGCATTTGTTTTGCTTGGTCAAAAGAGACACCTGATGAAAGTCAGGCTTTTTCCACCTCTGTCCAAAAGATCAGGGCAGATGAAGAAGTCAGGTTTTTCTCTTGAAAACAAAAGTTGATTCACCTACAATCCCTCAGGAAAAACTTTAAGATCTACAAATCCTATCAGCTGACTTTATAGCAAGTTTCATTGCTTTGGTTCACTTTCTGTCCTCAAGAGACATCTCTGTGAGCTGGGCACCTTGGTAGATGTGACTGTCATAAATCAAACATCTTAAAAGCAAGGTGGGAAGAAGGGCAGGCTAGAACCAAAGCCAGGGGTCAACACACAACCTGTGCTGGCTGGGGTAGTGGTGATGGGTTGATGGTTGGGACTTAACGATCTCAAAAGTCTTCTTACCCAGCCTTAATGATTCTATGATTCTGTGATTATTACTGTCCCATCGGGAATTTGGTGCTCACGAGCTTTGCCTTGTGGTTGTGTGCTCAGATTCTACAACCTTCACTGTCACGCAAAGCAAGACATTAGAAAATGCAGAGGGATGTTAACTACATGAAAAGCTAATCATTCACACAGGAGGAAATGCTTAACTTTCACAGTTAAAAAAATATCAAAAACAAAACCAAAAAGACAAAAACTTTCCAGTGCCTTTTCATTTTAGCTCCTTGGTGATAGTTTTGTTTGAGAAGAAACACTATCTCCACCAAGAGTTTGGGAGCTCACCCTTTTTTTTTTTTTTTTGAGCACAGTGTGCCTGTGGTGAACTCTAGACCTATTCATTAGATTCTGGGAGATGGAACCCACCAAGTTCATCAAGCAAAGATGTCTTCTGGGAGTGTTAAGAGTTCCTGGGTTCTGTGACTACAGATGCAGGTAAGGATGCCCTGGGTCAGAGACAAAAGCTGGCTAAAAGTGAGAAAATGCCATCTTTTCTGATGTTATATAGAGCATTCTAAGGGCATTTTCCCCCCTGGACCTCTAACCTGTGGTTACTGCTCCTCACCTGGTCACAGCCAGCAGGTCAAAGCCCAGGCAGTCATGAGACACTGCCATCACGACTTTCTTTTCCTCAAAAACATGGAATCTGTTCAAAGCTTCATTCCTAGGACACAGCCAAGTGTGCAAAGCAGGAGGAATACTATGACTGCTTTGAGGACTATAAAACATTCACCCTTGTGCCTTCAGGACCAAGAACTTCCACGTCCCCCTCCTCTCTTTTCTCTGCTGTTCAGGGCTGGTTCTTTGACACACCAGGGTAATAAAGAGGTGTCCTTAACAAAGTCACTAATTACCAAAACTGCCCTGCAGGGCTGGAAAACCACAAACATCTAAGCAGCTTGGTTCAACTTTAAAGCAGGAGGCTGGACAAGATGAAGAAGCCTTTTTTGTCTTGCACGTCAGAACAAGTCAGTTGATCCCTTTTGACGCACAGCAGCAATGATTTACAAAACTCTCCTGAACGCCTTGAGTCTATTCTGTGCAAACCCATTGGCTGAACAGGAATCCTCTTGAAAACTTAACCCTGCATGATGTCACACAACCCAAGGCTGGATAAGTGTCCAGTATGATGGAAAGGCTCATAATTCTACCACAGACCCTGAACTAGAAAAAAAGTACACTTTTCTCTGTGTCCCAGCTTTGAAACCTAATCTAGTTGTTGCTCCAGAATCAGAATAGACTCCAGAGAAAGTCTTTAGCTGCCCAAAACACAGAAGAAACTTCTCACCTGAGGCCACATTTTAGACCATGACTCCTTTAATTATGACCATCATTCTCACAGAAATTTCCAGGACAATAGCAAAACCGCATGAGAGTAGGTGGAAAGTATTCAGAGGACATCTGGTTTTGGTTTTTATCCTTCTTCCCTGCGCTCACTGTGGGGGGGGGAGATGGTGCACGGAGGGGAGGCCGTACAATCTTGCCCACAGACGCCCCAAAAATAACTCTGTTAGCGTGAGCGCCCCATCTGCACACGCCAGAGGCTTGTCAGGCATACGTGGGTTCTGAGGGGGCCTGGCCAGGAGGCAATCCTGATGGGGTGGTTTGTGCTTTGGCTCAGCACAGGCCCTCGCTCCACCAGTGGGCTTTGGTGATGGTTTTATCTCCATCTCTGACACCGCAGCGCTGCCAAATTAACCACACGCTGCCTACCTGAAGAATTCAGACCCTTCCTCCCCCACCACCCATCTCCATCCAAGGGATTGTTCCACAAAACAATTCCCTTCGGCTGGTGGTGTTACAAGAACCTCACCCAAACCTTTGCAGCTCAATCACTTTAGATTAAACTCTTTAATAGTAAATCACTTCCTGCAGTTAAATTATCCTAAATGTTTCTGTTAGTGCTTGGTACACTGAAATAAGCGATGAAATATGAGGAATGAAAAACAGTTTGTAATAAGAGACCATGCCCAGTACCTTTTTAATGATACTTTGACTCCAGGTTCTCATTTTTATCTCCAGGAGCTCAGAATTTTTCAATCCTTCCCACAGTTATTCTTCTGACTGTTGCAGCAAAACTCATACTATTTAAATTAGAATTGTGCAGTCTTTAATCTCTCTGGCTTTCCTCAGAACAAGGAAATGGTAAGAGTTAGCCTAGATGACTGGTTTCAATTTAAGCTAATGGTTTGTGATTTAAGGAGAAATCTGTGTCTCTGGCTAACTTCCTGATTCCATATGGCCAAAAAGGAATAAAATCAAGATGGAGTTGCTCCTACAAATCCTCAGTGCAAATACCCAAATTAGTACTGCAAATTCAATGCACATTTATTTTAAAATGTATTGCAAGGATTCCCACCACCATTTATGGCCTTCTGGGGTAACACACCAACAGCAGCCAACAGACCAATAACTGTTCAATGACTTCCATGGTGACATCCTCGTTATAGCCCAAATTTTGATATCATTAGTCAGGCACCAGCTTGTGCCATGAATAGTCATTCCACTGACACAGACCCTCCAAATAAGGACCTCTTTAGTGCAAGCAAGTCTCATAAATCTGGCATTGAATCAGGGCAGGGTACACAGATATGAGCTTTAAAATTCACATGGAAAAAAATTGTATTTAAGCACACTCTAAGTGCCATGGATTCATTTTGCTATGAATTAAGTCATGAGCTAAAGGTCACACCTTGCAGGATCAACCTTTGGTGGACAGGACCATCAGAAATTTGGCATAATCTTAACTCTTGAACTGTAAGTTTCCTACCAACACAGCAATCTAGCTTAGGTCAACTTTCCAATAACTCCATTGACGTTCTGTCTAAATTTCCATCCTCTGTGGCTGAGTTGTTCTGAAGTATAAACTCATAGATGCTGTGTGTCTTCTAACAAGCTCCTCCTCACTTGAAATTAACCTCTGTCCTAACAGAAACTGTTCTGTTAAACACAAAGCCACCTTGGCTCCTCAGCCCCACCTGGAAAAGGGAGTCTGGCTCAGAGGCTCAAGTTTCTGTGGAGGCACTGAGGAATAATTTATCCTGCACTACACCACGATGCGGCACCATGTCTTCCTAACGTGTTTCTCCATCCCAACAGAGTAATTTAACTCCTCTGCATGTCAGCAGAACCTACCTATACTGTTTCTATGCCCCACACCCATAAACTCCTTCTGGAGGTCATAGAGGTTTTTGTCACACTCCTGATCATTTGAAAACTTCTGAGAGAATGAGAAAAAAATAAAATCTCACACGCACACACACACAAACCAAGAAATGAATGAACCAATCAATCAAAAATACCCCCCCGCCCCAAAAAAACCCAAACAAAATAAAAACCCAACCAAACAAAACAAAACCAACAACAACAAAAGGGAAAAAAAAAGTTGGGGAGTGTCTTTGGCTAACTATTATAAAAATCTGGCATTACACTTGTTTAATATAATAAACACAGTATAATGAAGCAAATCTCTACAATATTGTGCTCCAGCTTATATATCTGTTAAAAGCTGGATATTTCATATGCAAGCAGATCACTTCACCACAGTCCAGCCAATAGGCCACAGTGCATATGTTTAAACAAATCATCACCCACAACAGTAGAACAGAAGCGTAGATGCATCCAGAGAGGGAAAACAGGTCATAAATCTTGCTAAATTAAATTTTTTAACAAAGAAGAACCAATAATTATCCATGAGAAATTGAGGACCTGTGCATTTTCACCCATGAGGACTGCACAGTCACTGCAGCCTCTTCGAGCCACACAACAGTCTGGCTCCAGGTTATTCCAAGCAGAGACCATCAGCCTCAGGGAAAAATGCTTCAGTTTTGACTTAAGTTTTATTTTTGAAAGTTTAGGGAGAATATTTGACCCTGAGAAACTGCTGGCTCACATGCACCCAGGACAACTTCTCTGTATTAGCTACACTTCTCTGTTCTTAAAATGGGAAAGAAGCAAGGGATGGCTCTTCACCCAGGAATGACACAGATTAGGTTTTTGACTAAAACTTCTGTTCATAAGCTACGAAAAACACAAACTGAACTTAAAAGCCTTGATTTAGAGGTGATTCAGAATCCAATCCCATCAAGGACTGATGGAGGATCAAATGTCCTGAGTTGTAGATGTCTCTACAGGTGCTGCTCAATGACAGATATAAATGGGACATAACTAAAATTAAGACAATGAAAAGCACTAACAAAATGCTGTCACTTATTTTTCAAGTTCAAGTTACAAATTCTCAAGCATATATGTTTTCTGGAGGCTTTGCAATACCTGTGTTGCTTATATTGCATAAATCTCCAAGTTGTCTAGTACAGATCTTCAGCGACTGAAAATAAAACACTTACTGATTTCAGTGACTAAAATCTCTATAAGTCACCAGCAGGAGAAAATTTGCATGACCTAATCTATATCTTATCTAAGACAGATTGCCAACAAACACTGAGCACTTGAATTTTTCAATTGGTTTTTAAAAATATATGTACACCTACAAAGTCAGGCTTGCTCAGAGCCAAGGCTGATTTATTGCTCTGCTGACTTTAAGAGCACTTAATTAAATGTGTAACAGCCAAGGGTCATTCCTGAGGATGTTTAATGAGGAATTATCAGGGGCGTTTTAGAAAGGAACTGTGGAACTGCTATGGAATAAAAACCTGTCAAACAGAAGCAGTGTGACACATTCAGGGCAGTGTAGTAAGTGGAATATGTACTTTTGTCCTGGTTGCAAAGTATTTCTGCAGTAATTTTACTAAACAAGATCCAGAAACTACAAAGTTTTTTTTCTTTTTTCTTTCTTTCTGAATCTGAGATGACCCCTTATTAAAAAGATATTATTAAACATATATGGCAATTCAATATCTGTCTAATTTTATGCCATGGACATATAAAAAGACTTAATTACATACTTTATGAACTATAATACAGTTAGCACATATACTATATCTATCTTTGTATATACTTATATATAGCATATGTAGTTTCTGAAACATTAAATGCATTTCTTTGAAAATACTTTTATGTAACATTCGAAAAATAAGACGCCTCAACAGCAACTTTTGTGAGATCTACTGCACTAACTATAGGCAGCTTTAACCCTGGCTGCCTCTTTGTAGAATCCACATTGGCCTTTAATTAGGACCTGCAAGACCACAAACTGTAGGCTCTCTCCCTTTGGCAATCCTGTTCAGATTCAGGACAGCCAAAACTTGTTTCAAACAGAATTTCCTGCTTCTCTGCTCTTCCACGCTAGGCTCCCCAGCCACTTTTTAAGTCTTGCAGTGCAGTTTCAGGCTTTGCAGGCCCATCTCACCTTCCATGTGCTCCACGTAGCAATAAACATCATAAGTCTCATTAGGGAAGCGGCGCCCGTACGTCCTGACTCCTTTCTTTCCCATCTTGTCTCCAAAGCAGCCAACTCTTGGATGTCTAATTGGATACCTGGAAATGCAGAAAATTTATCATTACAATGCCTTAGGATTTTAGCTTTTATATTTTTCAAGTCCTGTGCTGCATTAGTGCATAACTCTAAGCCCCATATAGTGTTAGTTACTGTCTTCACATATTGGTCAGACAAAAAAATCCCTCTGGGCCTGAAATTCAAGGACACTCTGCTGCCTCGGGCCCTGAAAAGGATAAATAAACATGAATTGGGAGGGAGCAAACTGGGGGTAAATGACTCCATTACCTGCAGCTGTAACTGGAGGATTAACCCCTGAGATGTAAATGGACCAAACTTATAACTGTGTGAAAAACTCATGCCCATCATCCATCTTGGGTGTCGCCCGTCGGAGGCTTCTGACTCCCCAAGGTGCATCTATTGAAGGCCTTCAATAAATACCCACTTTATTCTCCTAATCTTGTCCAGCCTCTGCTGTAGGGAGCCACTCCAAGGCATCAATTAAGGCAAGACAGCAGTGTAAGTCTGCGCAGGCGAGGCACACAGATTTTGGGGAAAAGCGCGAAGGGGCGTTTTGAAAGCCTCACCTGACAGTCTGGTCGGACACCCAGCCAGCATCACACTGCTCAAACCCATCCTCGTAGGCTGCTTTCAGCTGCTCCGGGCTGGCCATGACGGCGCCGTTGTCCCGGCAGGTCTGGTGGGCCTGTGTGAAATTCAGGGTGTACCTGCTCGTGGCAGCTCGGTAGTGAAACACAACACCTGAGAAGGCAAAAACGCCCCTTTAGTGGCACATTTTGGGTTGTT
>VZTG01004269.1:4440-39951 GCA_013397845.1 Melanocharis versteri
AAAAAAAAAGGAAAAGAAAGCTTCCCAAACCTCTACATTTTCAACCTTGTTGGAGGAAAGAACAGCCACAAGTTCTCAGGAAGCTTGTCCCTATCCTTTCACCTACTATCTCACCTACAGCTGAGCTAGTTGCCCTAATTCTTTATAGTTGATGAGCTCTCTAGAATTACTGAGGAGAGTGAGGTACTTCCAGAGTATGATTCTTTTGATCTGTTTGAGATGAATCACATCCTCTTTACTGTCAGAAAAAGATGACTAACTGATACCAATAACTGTATATACCTAAACTTATAAAATAATTTCTTCTCAGGTTTTGAGGGAATGAGCTTTTTGCAAACTGACTATTGTTCATTACCAGTTTTGGGCTTCTGTGTTTCTTATTTGTGTTATAGGTGTTAATTGTTCCAGGCTAAGTTTATTCTGGAGACATCATCATGAATTTATTCAGCAAATCTTTCCCATTTCATCAGTCATTCTGTAGAGGTGGTGAATCTCTTCCATGGCAGAAATATGATTTCTCTTTGCGTGGCTATTGTTCCCTCTTCCACATATTTGCAGATGGGAACTGGTTTTTTCCTCACAAAATTGTGTGTCTGTGTAAGGTGCATAATTTCTTATGCCTTGCTTAAATATTCATCTACTTGGCTTTTGATTTGGATTCTTATGGCCAAATTGGTAGTGCCAGAAGCAATGGAGTATAGTGTGTTGAAGATTTAAAATTAGAATCTGAGATCAACCTTCTAAAAAGCCCTATGTGCTGAAATGCTTTACTGAAATGACTCACAAGAAAAGAAAGGCATGGTCTTGGATTATATGGACTTCTTAAAATCAAAATAAATTAACCTATTCATCTGACTGCTGGAACTATTTTAATTTAAGTTAATTAAACATCAAGGGATGAATAAAAATATTCATTTAAGGATTAATCTCCGCGTAAAATATCTGCGTACCTTACATAATGTTAATCTTCAGTAAATTTTTATCATTTGGTGAATGGAAGTAATTCATGAACTTGTTAAACCTAGCTTCTTGTGGCATCTAAGACAGTTCTTGTATGTTCATTAAATAGCAATGGATTCTGGAATAGCTGTTAATCCCCAGCAAATACATTTAAGAATCAACTGGCATTTCATAAACATACAGTCGCAATCCTATTAAATCTAAGTAAATATTTGTTTAAGATGCTTCAAGTCTATCCCATTTTATCACACCCACTGTAGGGTGTGCCATTATGATGGCAAGGTGAGGTTTTTCTGCCTGAGTACACCTGCCATTGTCCTCTCAACTCCATCACGAGAGCCAGCTGCTGGACGTGTTGCACATGCTGGCACAAAGAGGTCACCTTCTAACCTTTCTGCACTGTGCCCCCGAAAGAGATAAACCAAACTAAATATATATTCATATAGCTACGTGAATGTCAGAGTTTTCTGCCAAATAGCTGCGAGAAACGGGGTTGTCATATTTTTTCACACTTCTAGATGACGTATCTTTGCCAGCAATGCTTCACAATATAGATCTGGTCTCACAAGTTGCTATTCAGCATCAGTGTTTTCGATAGAGAACATAGTCTGCTTTCTTGCAAGGCTCACACAAAGATTGAACTGCATTTTTGGCAAATTGAACACGGTTGTCAGGAATATGTTACACACCTTCTCATGTACAGATTAACCCTAATAACAATCGTTTTACTCTGTAAGTGCCCCTCAGAACTATCTCAGAAAGTAAATCTTCTATACTGTACATCACTCAAATACTTATGACTGTCTTCTGCTTTTGTGTTTGCTCTTTCAGCTTTGTTAACGTAAAAACAAGTAGTGGAGTAACCATCCTATCTGGACTATTTTTCTCTCTCTCTCAAGGTAGCTGCTTTACTTTGGGAAATTTGAGAACTTTCTTCTGATGGTTTAATTTACTTTTTTCCTATCCACAACAAAATATTTGGTTGGTTTTTCTTAATATTTAAGTACTTCTACAAAGGAAGAGAAAATAGAGAAGTAGCTTATAAAATAAACAAACAAACCCCACACATTTTAAAATAAAAAAAAAACCGATTTTTTGTGAAAATATTAATTACTTTAAAATTACTACATATTGCTATTTCAGAAATACAAGAAATGTAATTCAAATTAAGGTCCTATTATAATCATTTATGCTTCACTATTTACAGCTAAATTTGTAGTTCACAAAATATTGTAAGTTTATCTATTTTGCAGAACAGGAAAACAAAAGTGTTTATTACTGAAAATAGTGACAAAATTTCTTTAATTTACATCCTTACACAGCTTTTAATATCTCTATACCTTGCCTTGTATCAGTAGAGCTAATATGGGCCAATTTAATCCCTTAATATTCTTTCTGATTCGTGCTTTAGATCCCTCAGCTTTCTGAAAGTTAACTAAGTATTTTATTTAAAACCATCGGAAAATTTCACTCTGAGAAATATAAGAGTTCAATTTTATGATTATTCTGTTGCTGGGAAAAATAAAAGGGATTTTGAAAAGGAAGGACTTTGAGCTTAAAGCAGTAATAATAGTGGACATATTAAAAATATTGAAAAGGTAGGTAAATTTTCTATTGGACATATGAAATTTTTAACTGTATATATTCTGTGACTTCTCATAATTCTGGTCTCATCTTTCTTTTTCTATCTCACCGTTCTAGTGTAGACTGTAAAATGTATCTTGTCTGGAGGAGTCATGCTGGTAGCTACACATGCATTTGATTTTATGAAACTAAATTCTTAATAAGGAATTATTTTAATTTTTGGGTACAGATAATTTAATATCTTTTATTAAATGGAACTAAGCTAGTATTTAAAAATAGCTCCCTGACATTCAGAATAATGGATATGAAAGCAAGAGTAATAAAAATTGCTGGGAAGGTGCAGTGCAAGCACTGATTCAGCAACTACCACACTGATTTAAACATTTTCTTTGGTACATAAGATATTAATCTGTAGGGGTTTAAAAGCATATGAAAACAACCCTGTCTAGAAAGGGCTGAGACATGGAAGTTATACGTGAAGTAACAAACTCCGACTCATCATGCAGTCTAGGGCAACTGTACTATTTGTATGCCCTTCACTTACAGCAGCTGAAGGTAATTCAATCATCCACCCAAATGCAACATCTGAGTCACCTTGCGGATTTTCCTGTTACCCAGTGTTTGCACAAAGACTTCAGGACAATTACAGCCCTATGCAATTAACCATCTAAAGAAAAGAATGCAAGAAAATAAAAAAAAGACATTTTCCATCAGACCTGTGAAGATTTTTGTTCTGTGATTTTATGTTACGGTGTTACGGACCCTTAGCTTCAGTAATGTCCTGCACAACAATCTCTACAGTTTTGGGGTGTGTACAAACACACTGCTTTTGATTGGAACCTGCCACCTGATAATTTCACTGGCAGTGCCTAGTTCTTGCTTTAAGAGAAACAGTAAATAATTGTTTCCTATTAGTCTTCTCAGTGACAATCACGATTCAAAAATCTTTTCATATTTTCCCTTTGTTGTGTTTTCTTCAAGCTGAAAAATCTTAGTGTATTTAATCTCTTCTCTTATGAAAGCCTTTTCATAACTTTGATCATCTTTGCTGCTCTTTTTTGTCTTTTCAGTTCTATTATATTCTTTTGAACATGGCATGAGCAGAACTGAATACAGAAGTCTAGACACAGCAGCTATGGATTAAAAGAGTAATGTTTTGTGGTTTAATCTCTATTCTTTTCCAAGACACCTTCTTGTTCTAACTGCTCTCTTGATGAATTATGAGCTGACATCTTCATTTAACTGTCCAGACTAATACAGACATCAGTTTTAGAGTCCCTTGCTTGTGTATTGAGAGTTGTTACTGTTTTCTATCATGTATATTACCTGCATTTGTTGACACTGAATCTTATGTGCCATTTTACTGTAGTCATTCAATTGCATGATATCTATCTGCAGCTCTTCACAGTCTCAGATTTTGCTACTCACTTTTGTTTGGTACCAAAGCTAATTTAAGTGATAGTGTTACAATGCTCCAATTTCATATTTGGATTCCATATGGTCTGCTGATTTGTTAGGAGTCATTTTACCCTATTAATCTTTTAGTTGCAGGCAGTTTTAATGACTCATTTCTATCCCCAAAATATCAGCATTGTAGGATTCTCCCTGGGCTCCTTTTTTTTTTTTTTTTTTTTTTTTGGGTGGGGAGTGGGTACTTTGGGTGCTTGTGACCTTATCTTCTTTCAGCACTCTGTATATGTGGATTCTCTGTCAGCCTCACTGATCCACTGATCCTCTGGCAGACTTTCATTTTTTCTGATTTTTTGGTAAAAATTCTCATTAATTTCTGTGTCATGAACAAATAGTCTTCAAAACCTTTTTCATACTTCCCTACAATACTGTAAGATTTTATTTGTTGGACTTCATGCATTTTTCTCATCTTAATTTGCTCACAATTTTGACATTTTTTTAAGAGTATCTTTTTACTCCTAATGGCCTCCTTTAGTCTGCTGTTTCACCATGCTGGCTATTTTTTTGTCCTTTAAAAGCGTTTTTGATAAGTGGTATACAGTTTCTGTGAACTCCTAATATAGTATCTTTAGGCAGTCTGTCATGCTATGTGCAAGCATTTAGTCTTTTAGTTGTCCTCTTCAATTTCCTTTCAAAAAGCTTTGTCATGTTCAGGTAGTTCTCATTTTTTTTGTGTTAAATGATACTGTAGCCTTTTTTTTCCTTTCCTTTTTCTCTTTTCTATAGACATTAAATTTGAGAGCTTAGTGGCCAGCATTACAGTGTAACTTATAGTTACTTTTTCCACCTGGCCTGTTGAATGCTAAAAGTAAATCAAGTAAGCACTGTTTATCCTCTCCTGAACTCTTTGACTAGTTGTTATAAGGGCAATGTACTTCATCATTCCTACATAATTTGTATCTTGAAATTATAATTACACTGGCTATTTTCTTATTATTACATTTGTGAGGTATCTTTTACATCACATTCCTCTCTTAGAACCAGCTGCTGGAGTTCTTATCTTTTAGGCTTAAAAAAAGTGTAGAATCAAGTAAATACTTGATTTTGGTCTGGCTACCAATTTTTATGTGTCTTGTTCAATTAGGATTTTATTTGCTGAAGTTTTTCTTTGCTATTCCCTCTCCGAATACCATCAACTTTTACTCTACCCTATTTTTTTTTTTTCCTTTTTCACTTTACAGTTTGTGACTTCACTCTAGTTGACAAGTTATCTGAGATTACATGCTTTTCTATACCTGTCACTTGTCTTCAATCTAAGAAACAGTATCATAGCCAATTCAAATGTCACCAGCCTTTTTCTTCCGCTGGTTTGCATAATGCCTAGTCTTCTTGGATGTGTTCCATTCATTGCAAACATTTCCTTGGTTTCTAATTAAAATATATCCTCCTCTTATCAATTTTCAACCCAAAAGACTATATGAGCTTTAGCATCTAAAATTCAGAAAGTGGAAACAATCTCTTCAGAAATGTGGAAATGCTGCAGAAATGTGATGTCATTTCCAGTTCTTTCTTAGACCATTACAGTAAGACAGAAAGAAAAAAAAAAACAAACCAAAAAAGAGATACATTTATTCCAAATCAATTATAGAGAGATCCTTAGCTGTCTCATTTTCATCTTGAATTTTATCTTTTGCTTGTGATTCAATTGACTCAAGTCTGCCTCTTCATAGTGAATTTTTATGAGAGAGAGACTTCATACTTATACCTGCAACTAATGTTCAAGTAAAATTCAATGCTCTGCTTCCTTTTTACTGGAAAAAAACACCCACACCTTATATTGGTTGTCTCCGATGACTGCCACCGATTTCCCATTTTCAGCTCCTTCTGGTTTTTATTCTCATGCTTCCTGGGAGTTTTGGCAACTAAGAATAACCTTTTTAAGTACATGTACAGACAATGTCCATTTTTCCTTGGTATACTAGTAATATCACATATCAAAGGTAACAATAATATTTTTATTGTTCCTTTGTTACACAATTTTCCAAATGCCTATTTTAGGCTTGTTCCTTACCCTTTTGTCATTTTGCTATTCCTCACACTTAGAAAAATACTTTTAGAGATCTTTCACACCCTATTGTTGCAGAATTCCACTTAAGAATGCAAACATCCATTATTATTACCATTTTCCCTCAATCTAGCACAAATCTTAATGTTTTTTTCTATTTTTCTACACTGAGGCAGCTGTGCAAACTTGTCCAAATTAACGTCACAGGTGGATTAGTCAAATCATTTTAGAGCTCTTTATTTTTATCTTTATTTAGGCTTAAAGTACAGTCACTTTACCTGAACTTAAATCCAAAGTGAATCCAAAGTGAATCCAAAGTGCCAAAGTGTGGATGCTGAAAGCTTGGTGGCAGAGAGATTTCTCAGTATCTGCCTGTATCCGTGAGTGTTCCTACTTTCTCACGGAACTAGCTGCAAAACAGCTAGTCGGCTTTTGTAAATAACTTGCCTATCATGCACCTGTGAGATGTTTTTGGACACTGTTATTGCAGGACCAAGGTCTGTTTAGCAAATGTGGGTTTTCAAGATCTAGCCAATAGCCTTGGTGTGGAGTCAGCTAAGGTCCAATGGCCTTTCTGTAATTCTGAGGATAAAACCCTACTGTATGTAAATAATAAAGGGGCATTTCTATCTAGTCACTCCTGAGTTCGGATCTCTCTCTCCTCCCCGGGCCGTGTCCGTACCGGCGACAACTGGTGACCCCGACGTGATCTACGCACCAGCGACACCAAAGTGAATGAGAGTAAAGAGAATCAGGGCATTTTAGTTCTGAATAAGAATTAGAAAAAAAGTAATGAAAAGAGTAAGAGTATAACAAGAAGAGTATAAGAATATCTGCTTAGTGGTTTGATGCAATTGAGCAAATCTTCTTTGTCTGTTTTACTGATAAGGATTAATTTTTCAGAGTGTTTCAATGTAGCCTCAGACAGAAGTGGGTGTGCTTTTACATGCTCTGGTGTTCACTTAGGAGGTCTTTCATCAAAGCAATGCCGTAAGATCCTTATCCACCTGATGTCCAACATACTTTAATGGACTGCAGTGGGATCTGTTTGCATTGCTGTAGCCCCTGACTAGGCTGCCATAGCTTTTTGGGGATTGCTGGAGCTTCTTTGGTTGAGTCTGGTAAAAACAGGGTCATAATACATGAAAGAAGCATGTTTCACTCACCCATTGCTCAGATCCTATCAGATAACACCCTCATACTCTTACTTTGTGCAAATAAACCATGGCACTCTGATGAAAGGGGTTCTCTGACCCTGAAACCGAGCTCATAGCCTGGCCACAGGCACACTTGTAGTCTCTTTTACCCCGCAGCACAGAGTCGTCACCTCTTTGTGTAATCACCAAGGGTCCTTTTCACAGAATTTCTGTAAAGGTTCAAGGTAAAATCCAAGAAGAGTATTATACTAAGAAGAAGGATCACACAGCCATGAATTCTGGCTATGATGACTTCTGAATCATGTCTGCAACATAAGAGTTGGATCAGGCTAAAGGTGTGCTCAGCACCATTCCAGCTGTGTGGAAATTATACGTAGGGCTGTTACACCAAATAGACAGTTTTCTGCTGTGGCAGTTTTACACTTATTAAGCCAGATTCAGCCAAAGAATCTGTAGAAAAGGAATCAACATTTTGAGCTCCACAGAGTGTCACTCGTTCTCAGACAAGAATAGGAGTCTCTCAGTTTATCGAAGGGGCTTAACATTTTTTTCTCCAATTCTCATTCAATTACAGTATATATTTATTTAAAATTCCTTCATCTGGAACCTTCGGAAAAGATAACTTCATTCCAATTCAGTTTTAAAAAGAAGTTACTGTAACAGCTGAAACTTGTGGAGTATTTGACCCCGACATGTCCTGTTAATAGCTTGCTTGCTGATTCAAACAAGCGATGCCATCAATGCTGTATTCAGGTTTTCCTTACTGAAAAGAACAAAACAGGTCTGAATGTAAAGTTATGGTACACTGCTCTGTCAGGTTGAGCAGCTCAAAGGTAGACAAGGATACCTGCAACTCTGTTCAGCTGAGCTTGAATTCCACCCTGATGCATGCTGAGAGTTAGCATTATATGCTTTACTCTCAGCGGTGACTGCCAGCCGTGTAACTCTCCAAGCATATCCTGCCATTTGTTCTATCCAGCAGAAATGGGTTTGATTCCAAAGGAGCTCTTCCAAACACTTCATAAGAATAGTGCGCAAGGAGGGTGAGTTTGGGCAAATAATAATAAAAAAAAAATCGACTGTAGTGTTATATGAAAGGAAACAAAATCCATCCTTTTTCCTTGTCAAAAGTGTTGGGACATAAAAAATTTTTGAAGTCATATTTTTTGTGAAAAGATAAAGAAAGGTACAGGACATTAATTTTGTTAAGTACAGTATGCTGAAGTCCATAGGATTCAGATCCTACCTAACCCTTAATCACAATTCCAGGTGCCTCTTATTATTGATTCCAGGTGCCTGTGAGAGCCACTACCTCAATCATTTAGATATGGATGTGAGACTTGCTTGTGCTCAACTGTTTACTGGGACAGTGTCCTGGATGGGACTCCACAACTCCGTTGAAATCATTTTTATCTGATTGCACATTGATTTCTGTTAGAAGAATGGGAATTAGGTATGTGGATTGGAAGAAGGAGGCATGGTGTATCCCACCAGGTCCATACCATGCAAGTTTGATGTAGCCATGGAGGTGTTAATGAGAGGCTTGACTTTCCAACCTGTAGCTAAATGATGGGGTTGCTTTTGTTTACCACATTTACACTTCTGGTTTTTTTTTTTTTTTTTTTTTTTTTTTTTTTTTTTTTTTTTTTTTTTTTTTTTTTTTTTTTTTNGTTATTATTCTTTAATTGCTTCCTCAGTGTAGGATAATCTGACTGGAGCCCCTGTTTATTTCTTGTGATGTGTCTTTTCCATCAAATGACAGCCATCAACAGAGAACATTATATTTCTAGTCTTGAGAGCTTCACACTCATGAGAGTGGCCTAGAGGGACACAGCTGTCTCATTGTGCAGTGAACAGAGAATTATCCTTGGATGCATCCTGCTCAGCAAAGCCTTAAATATTATGGCCAGGTTCTTGAACTGGCTTTGAAAATAAATGGAGAACCAATGGAAAATATAAGTTGTTGATATGACAGGTTGAGATGGCTTATCCTCTTAAGCAATGAATTTTTTTTTGTTCTGTGCCTATTATGCTTGTGTCCCTGACTGATTTCCGTATAATGCTAAGCACACCAATATGAGCAAGACAAGAGTATTACATTGAGGTAAAAACAAGGAATTTCAGTTCCTTTCTCTGTATGTCTTATGAGATCTTGAGACTTTGTACTACTTGAGTAAGCATAGGGTATATAATTCAAGGAAACAGAAAATATTCCTAACATACGGATATTCAGAATGTTCTTTTTTCCTCCAGCATCACATCCTTCTTCAGCTGACTGACCTTGAATCAGCTATTCTTTACCCTTTAGGTTTTTTGACTGTTTTGTGATGACATTACTTCAGAAGATGTAAGGCTGGGGTCCATCAGTTTGTGGCCCACAGCAGCTCCACTTACACAGTCTTTGCAGTGCGTGTGGCAAGCCTGCTACTTGTGGTCCCTGGAAGGATCATTCCTAGGAAGGCATTAATGTATTCAAAACAAGAAGGAAACTTTTAACATTAAAAGAAGCAGTAAAAATACAAGTGACTGTCCATATGTCTTAGCTCCTGATGAGCAAGGATGAGATCTCTCACAGTCTCTCCAACATTAGAAAGTTACTTTCACATTTCTTATCTGGTTTAAATCAGTTAAACCATCCTGGTTCCATACAGTACATTCTCCATGCTCTAGATGAGAATTTTAAAGGACAGAGGACTTGTGATCCTTCATCAAGTGGGTTCAGGAAGGTGAACTAATTTTTTTTAATATGTTCTGTTAGGCACTTGAACCTACTCACTGTAAAATTTAAGCAGGGTAGAAACACAGTATAGATGCCAGGCAGGAATGGTCAGGCTTAGTTTTACATATTGTGGAACCACAGCCTAAAGAAAGGAGAAGCTTGCTTCAATCAGAAGGTCTTCACTAGGGATGTTTCCTAGCCCAAAAAATCATGAATCCACACTGCAAAATTGCTTAAAGCAAAACAAAAAGATGGCAAATGCCATGGGGTTTTTTCCCACATCCGAGTAAAAATATTATTTTTGAGCAAATGAAGAAGTGGGCAGTCACTTTAGCCTGTTGCAGGTTAAACAGCTTTCTGAAACTAGGCACATTTTGAGGTAGAGATTTTTATGCGTTTTTCTACAGATGCTGCAACAGGGGAAAAAAAAATAAAGCTGTTCCTATGTCTCCTGAAATAATCACACCCTTTGAATCAGAATTTCTGCTACATATAGGGAAGATGTTGCAAGATAATCTCCAACTATTTACATTATCTGCAATTTTGTCTTTTTTATCTTTTTCATGTAAGCTACTTGTTTGGCACACAGAATGAATGAATGAATGAATGCTCATTCTGCATATGCAAAAAGCATAGGCTTTAAAGTTTAAGCAGTAGGTTAGATTTTCAAGTTACCAGGCCAGATACAAAGCAAGATGGAAACTATCACTGTGTAAACGATGAGACAAAAAACTCTCAATATAAATGCATATGTATTACTTTGTATTTAAAAGGACATACTTTAGTTATAAAACTTATTTACAGATAAGATCTTAGAAATTCCACTCTTATTCATTATGTAGTGATTTATGTTTGTCTTACAGACCTAACCAGATTACAAGTCCCATTTTGTTAGTAAATACCCAATACTTTCATCATTCTGGGCTGAGAAAGTAATGGAGATTTCTGCTCAGTTTTTACTTTTTTTAGTGTAATGACTTTCTATTCTACCATTTAAAATTATTAGAGGGATATCAAACAATAATGCACTTTTCTTGCAAACTGTAAATGGCTACTGTGAAATAATTAATTTCCCAGCAGAAAATTCAGACTTGTACTACACACAAACAAATTCAAAAGAATTTTGAAGATTCCTAAATCTAAAAAAGCCATATTTTACAAATGAAATATACATACCATCGCAATGCGCCGAGTCATGCATCTTAAAAATTCCAAGTTCGTAACAGCAAACTTCAAAATTATTTTTTATTTAATTAGCCTAGATAAAGTAAGTAGACATTCCACTCCTAAGGCATGAAGTTTCTAAACATCCGTAGTATTAGAGGAGATATGTTATGAAAGAATTACAAATGCAAATCTACATTAGGAAGAATTTCTAGTTCCTATAGGGTCCAAGATGAAAATTTTCTCCTTAGTAGAACAAAGAGAAAAAAATCAGGCATGAAGATTGCCAGTACTTATATGTGTTTAAATTCTTACCACATCTCCAGTTGATTGACATCTTCAATAAGCTGTTAATGACCCACTCCATTTGCTTTAAATGAGCCTTAGATTTTTAGATCTGGTGAGTTTTGTAGAATGTTGAATTAAGTAGATTTAATTGCCTTTTTTTTCAGTCTTTGTTTTCGTTTTAGTAATTCATCATTCAAAGGAATAGTACGCTTTGCCATCATAATAAAGTTTCTCAGTAACCTTTTCTTTGATTTGAGTTCTAGATGCAAAACTGAGTACTAGCCATAATGAAACAGTATTCTTCCCTGAGCAAGGCTGTGTGTATTAGATAGCAGTTATTCATAAATTAAGAGCGTTTCTCATGCTGGCTTTCAGTGTTTTAAAGTAGTAATTTAGCAGCTGTCTTGGAAAGAGCTGTGACCATGTTGGAAATCAAAGATGACTCTGGTTCTGTTCATGAGATGGGTTGATACTGCATTTTTATTAGCATATTTTCTTTCCTTCTACTTTGATACTTTCAGTCCTTGGGGCACAGAGCTGAGAAATATAGATTGTAGCTATCATGTCTAGCTATAAGGAAAACAACGTAAGTGATGATGCAAAATGTATTTTCTCTGACAGTGAACAAGCAGAGACTGGCTTGTGTAAAACAAATTTTTACCATCTGACTGCAATGGGCTATTCTCACCAGTGATACCTGCTGAGGAGCAGTATTATATTTATTTGCATTGTAATAGAATTTCTTTCAAGAAGTGAATTACGTATCTGTGGAGAAGTGGTGGCACAGGCAACCATGGCTATTAGTACACAATCAGCATTTTATATTCAGACATGAAAATCTGTATCAGTGCCAGACACTACCTAACCTGTGATTGTGGCAGAGGAAATTATTGGTGAGAGGGTTGGGAAGTGGGGAGCTGGACATCAAACTGTCTATGAATGTAAGACTTCATTGAAGCAAAACAAATAGAACCCTAACTCTCCCCAGCAGGAATGAATAAAAACTTAGAAGACATAATAATTAGTGAGCTCTCCTACTTCCATTCATGCTGGACATTCATATGGGCAGAACTTCACAATACGAAATCTGAACTCAGTCTTCTGATGCAGGCTTGCACACCAGTCAGCTTTCCACAAATGCTTAGCTAGCTCACATCTGCATAAGGTAGAGCGTGTACAACTGCAGTTCTTACATGCACATCATGGAGGATGGAAGTCCATGTGATCTTGAGCAGAGGACAGGTCCCCTGTGCCTCTCTGGATAACCTCTGCAGTCTGTACTTCCCTTCAGAAGGAGGATAGCCAAGGACTGCACTTATCTGGTAGCCACTGCACCTTGGAGAAAAGGGAGTATGCCATTAGCTGAGTTAAAATGAAATACAATATTCGGTTTAAAGTAGTCACTGGGCTCTCTGTGACCTCATCCCTGCAAGGCAGCAGCTAATCAGCGTTATCTGGTGGGGTTGTATTATGTCCCCTCTCATACAATTCCTATCTGTTCAACAAATGACATATGATCTTTCATCCATCTTTGTGCCTCCAATAAGCACAAAGTCTTTTGGGGGGCTGGGTGGGGGGGGCAGAAAGAGAAGCAGACTAACCTTTGCAGCTCGATTACAGAGACAACAATTTGTTTTTGTAATTAGAGCTCAGCAGTGATCTCTGTTTCACTGATACTCAGCTCGGTGTAAACAGAACTCAATTTTGACAACTGTTTAGCTCACGGCACAGTTTTAAAGTATTAAAGGATAATGGAAGACTTATTAGATTAGCTTTTGCCATGATCTTTTAGTGTCCCAGATAATTATTATTTGTGATACAGCTGAATGGTTTAGGCTTGTGTTATTATTATGCATGCATTTCTGCGTAATACTTTATCTGCAGTTGATGGGCACTAAAATATGTATTAGGAAGTATACGTTTAGTCAGATTGCATAGATATTAGGGGTATTTTCAAGTGGATCGAATTGTTCTTTTTGTGATTTTTATTTTGTTTCTATCATAACAGTTCTTATTTTCTGACTTTTATTTTTTAAAAAATCAGTGCATTTATCTTCATCATTATTCTTATTCACACTTGTGTGACTTTTACTACAATCTTGTTTTTCAATCATGACATTACATTTCTCCCCCAGCATTTTAACATTCCCTCTGTTTCATGTGTTTTTGTGTTGCATAAATTTTCTTACAGTATCACCTTTTCTATCTTTCTTATTTAGTATTTTAAATCATTCCTGATAGTCACATACTGTTTTTCACCTTGTTATTTGACTTTTCTTCTTATAACCTTTTAATTAGGGTATGTTGTTTCTACCTCTGATCTCATAATTAGCATTTTTCCTTTTGATCACCTTTTGTCTCATTTTGCATAAGGTATGTATTTTTAATCTTTTCATCACTTTTCCCTGCACAGTTTTCCTTTTCTTATTCTTTTTTTCTGGCTAACCTCTTTCCATTAGACTCCCTCTCCTGGTTTTGGCTTGGAAAGAGTTCATTATCTTCCTAGTAGCTGGTGCAATGCTGTGTTTTGTTTTTAGTATGAGAATAATGTTGATAACACACTGATGTTTTTAGTTTTTGCTAAGTCGTGCTTACCCAAAATCAAGGACGTTTCAGCTTCACATGAAGGAGAAGGCTAGAGGGATTGAAGAAGCTGGGCAGGGGCACAGCCAGGACAGGTGACCCAAACTGGCCACGGGGATATTCCATACTGAATGGTGGATTGCTCAGCATATAAACTGTGGGGAAAGCAGGCCAGGGGCCGCTGCTTGGAAACGAGCTGGGCACAGGTCATTGAGTGGTGAGAAGTTGCATTACGCATCAATTTATTTTCATTTTCTGTCCCAATAAACTGCTTTTATCTCAACCCGCATGTTTTCTCAGTTTTTTTTTTTTTTCCAATTCTCTCCATTATCCTGCTTCAGTGGGGAGTGACTGAGCAAAGCTGAGTGGTGCTTAGTTGCCATGTGGGGTTAAACCATGACATTCCCCTCTGATCAGGAACATTACTTCTAATCTTATTTTTTATTTCCAGTGAGTATTTTGCATACTGTATTGTCCTTGTTTACAGCGATGTAATTTTCTTTTTTTGGAAGTCTAAGTTTGCAACTTGGCGGTTCTGTATAGATTAGGGCAATACACTTGAAGGTGATTACACAATCAACCTGGACACAGCCTAAATTGCTGGAATACATGAGTTTTAAAAAAAGAAAATTATATAGTGTTTTCACATTTGAATAATTGCACTCTCTCTTAAGGTTCATCAGGAAAGCAAGTCTATGTCAGTGACTAAGTGGGTGCATTTAACAAAACATGAGTACCAGTCCATGAGTGAAATGCAGTTGTATTTTCATCTGTCTCCAGATGAATGTCGGTGGCTCACGTTGTGAAACACAAAGACTTCTTAGGGCAAAGACACCTCTGTCAAGGTTAATTGCCCCAAATCCTTCCTGCCCTAACCATCTTTTGTTGTTTTGGGTGCTTTTTTTTTGCAGATGACTTGTTAAATTTGCTCTTCAAAACAAGAGTCCAAGAAGAAAAAATGTAACAGTAGCTGCACTCTGTAATCCACCTCACTCTTTATCTTTTCTGTAATAATCATTATGCTGTGTTCATTCCAGTGTGCTGCCATCCAGTAGGATGGTTTGTTGCTAGTTTTGTTCATGTTAGTTATTTCATGCTCATGATTAGTATTCTTGTTTGTTCTTGCAAAATGTAGTAACTTAAAAGCATCCAGGCCCTTCAGCCATATTTACAATTTGGAAGTGAAAGACATGTATCTATTTCTGAAGAAGTCATGCTTGTCAAATGGGCATAGCACAAAAGAAAAGATTGCTATAATCACTGTGTAGTAGGAAAAAAAGGATTATCTATCTATCTATATATATATGTGTATATATATATATGCACGCCTTGCACATATACTGCCAAGTTATCATGAAAAGAGCAGGTAGTTCTCTGAAAGTCAACCTTTTCCTACACTGCTTTTATTATGTATTAGATATTTCTGTTCTTTCTGTTGATACTCATCACAGCAGTCTCTGAGTACCTCCCAGCAGTGTATTAAGCTCTTGACTTAAGTTCTCTCATTTTCCCTCTAGAAGGAGCAAACAGCTGAGTCCACAAACTTTAAATTAATGCATTTTTGGTAGCCTGTGTCCCAAAAGACTCCAATTGTAGTTAAAATTTGTAGTCCTGGTTGAACTATGGCATGTCATACAGAGAAACAAAGACTGGAGCAAGGGCATACCACTTTCTCCTTAGCTGAGACAGTTTTGTAGCCAAGGCTGTATAGCCTGTTTGTGACAACTTCGCACTAATAAAGAACATAAAAGTTAAGATACATGACTTATGTAGTGAGAGAATTATAGAATGGTGTGGGTAGGAAGGGACATTTATAGATCATCTAGTCTAACCTCTCTATCAAACGTAGGACTCACACTCATTGTGAAAAAATTCTTCCTTGCATCTAATCTGAACATGTCTTTTCAGTTTAAAACCATTGGCCCTTGTTCTGTCACCACAGGCCCTGGTAAAAAGTCGTTCTCCATCTCTCTTATAAACCTCCACATAAATACTGATAGGCTGCTGTAAGGAGTCACCAGAGCCTTCTCTTCTCCAGGCTGAACAGACCCAACTCTCTCAGCCTGTCCTCACAGGAGAAGTGCTCTAGCCTCCTGACTTTTTTTTTCTGGCTCACCTCTAAGCCCTCTCTAACAGATCCCTGTCTTTTGCTGAGGATTACAGAGCCGGACACAGCACTCTAGGTGAGGTCTCATGAGGGTGGGATAGAGGGACAGAATCCCCGCCCTTGTCCCGCTGGCCAAGGGCTTTTGACACAGCCCAGGACACCATTGGCTTTCTGGGCTGTGAGTGCACATTGCTGGGTCACATCCACTTTTTCATCCACCAGAAACTCTGAGTCCTTCTCAGCAAGGCTGCTCTCAATCCATGCATCTCTCAGTATTGATGCCTTGCATTTGGCTTTTATGAAGTTCATGAGGTTAAAGATTCTTGTTCCTAATTTTTGGTAGCCAAAGGAAAAAAAAAAAAAAAAAAGAGAACTGACTTAAATAGTGTTTGAATCTCTATATTAAGAATTTAAACTGAAATTCCCTCTGATAGAACCTCTCTTTTTCCACAGACTAGGTGGGGAGCATAAAAAGGCCGACTTCTTAATTTACATATCTAAGCAATGTAGCCCTCCCAGAAGACAGATTATTTTATTCTTTATACTGGTAGAATTTCAGCCCAGGAGAATAGAGTATAGTTGTGAGAGTTTCACAATACCTTTGTGAGTATTTTAGGACCATTTGCTCTGCTGAACTAGTAAATATGCCTTTATAAGCTGATGTTTTCCAAGTATCTCCCTGGTGAAGGTAGCATCATTTTCCTGAGATAAAGGGAGAAAAAGCTGTCAGCTAATGCAAGCTGTTCGCTTTCCAGTCCATATCGTGTGAATTATATCAGGTAATATTTATGATATATGATCTAATGATGATATTTAGATAAGACCTGAAGGTACACTGATAACTATACTGTTCACCACAAGTGTGGGCCTTAGGTACTACTATTGCTCATTTCTGACATGAAGGTATAGCACATTCTCCACAGATCAAACAAGCGAGACAGATCTTGTGGTTGACAATATTTAACAGCACAGAAGTAGAGGAGTAAAAGAATAATTCATGTCTTATCTTCCTCTTTAGACCAACACCCAGTGTACTGCCAAGTCTAGTCCGTGACCCAAGTCCAGACCGAGTTTTCAAGGATATTAAATTTGTGTAGATTTTTTTTTTTAATTAATTAACATCTTCCTGAGCTTGCTCAGGATTTAGATAACTGGATAGAGTGTGTCAGTTTTATTACAGTTAGTGAATCTCAGCATTTTTTAGAATACTCCTTTTGCAAAGAAAAGAGAGATGACTTATTTGAATGTCTGTTCTAGTTTGGATTGGAACCAGCCACCTTCCAGTCAACATTGTTTGTCTTCCTTGCCTCCTTCCGGTCCTCCTCTTCTGCTTTGATTCCTTTGCTGGGGGCAGGTGAGGACGATGTGGAACAACAAGAGTTTTCTGCAACTTCGATAATTTAAAAGTGCAACTATCAAGATAGGCCTTTCAAGTATACTGAAGAACTCCTTCATGAAAATAATACTTTTTTGCAAAGTAATATTTTGCATTACAAAAGAATTTTTCTGTTTTGTATGCACATATTTATGGCTAACTTGACTGGGCACATTACAAAAGCTACCCGTGTAATCTTTCATTATTAAAGCAGCTTCTAGCACTAGATAGCCATTAAAAATATCAAATGCTTTTCTTACCTTTTGAAAAAGGGGGATTTGAAATTGGAGTTTGGTTTTGGTGGGGTATTTTTTTCTGGGTTTGGTCTTTTGTTCTTTGGGGTTTCTTTTTAATTTGAAAATGATTTTTAACTTTCTGCCTGGGAGAGAAACTAGGCATCTTTCAGAGAAACAAAGGAAAATTAAATAATTTCATAATCTGTAACTCTCCTACATGTAATTTTGCCCCTCAAAAAGATACTAATGTTTCAGATTTCTTTAAAACTCCTATTTAGTTAAGAAGCATCCTTTTATCCATCTTTGTCAAATTTACTTTACCAGGTATGTCATTATTCTATGGCAGAATTTCTCTTCTACTTTAAAACAACAGCTTAGAAGCTGCAGGTTTGTGACCCTCTTAAAGAATAAATGTTTCATAGATAAACTAGGAATTTACAAGTGTCTTCTGTGCTAATTTTTATCTATTCATCATCTCTTGTGAGAAAAATGAAAGCAAATAAGAGTTTTCCTTCAGCAGCAGACATCAGATTATGTGGTGCCTCAGTAACAAAGGCTAGTATTTCATCCATATTGTATATAACACAATAAATATGGAGTGCAAAAAACGTAAAAAATTCATGCAGCAGATAGGCTGAAAAATGTTAAAATCAAAATTTTTGCACAAGCATCCAGAATATATGGAAAATATGCAATCGTTTTCTGACATAACAAGAATATAGAACTAAATCAGTGACAGTATGAATAAAAACCCCAAGCTGTCCAGTCCTCAGTTTTCAAACAGGAGCAGTTACACATTATTAAAATCATAGGGAAAACTTTCACCCTTACCAGGCTCGCTAGGATTCATCTCATTCAACATTGAAGGAATAATTCCAATTACGGTATTTATGTGAACCTGAAGATAGAATCCCCTAATTACAATAGGTTGTACATTCAATTACACTCACTGAGTTTTGTTTACATGTACCACATAAAATGAAATCCATTCTATTTCTGCAGAGTATTGTCTTTTTTAATTTGTATCTACTTTTTTTTTCTTTGTGTGAACTGAAGATTTCTTAGAATTTCAGTACTTTTCCCACAGTTAGCCTCAACTTGTTTATTTATTTTTTTTTTTAATTCCAGATGAATTAGAATCCTTTATTTATTGTAATAAGAATATCCTTTGGAAATTAAGGGGAAAACAACATCTCGTACCTGTTCCTCTGTATGGAGAAACCCTTTTATTTTAGGGGATGTTTTGAATATCTGGCAGTATAACATTTTTCCACCTCCTTTAGGCTAGATGTCAAGTTCTAGTTACTGAAATTAAGTATTTGTAAAACAAGGAATATTTATCATGGATCCATGACTACTTCTGAGATAAGTTTATGTCAAAAAAAGCAATGTGAACTTATCTTGGAAAAAGAACACATATACATAGACATATACTGAAAGACTACAAACCTTTATACAGAATATCTTTAAAAGGTCTGGAAGTCTTCCTTCTTGTGGCAGACTACCTATGTCAGTCAAATTCCTTAAACATTATCTGGACAAACTCTGCTTTCCTGCTAAATGTGCTACATATACAATAAAAGCCTTATAAACATGTGCATTCTCCAGACTTACTTTCAGGTGCTTCCATATGTTATGAGAGCATATTCAAGATCAGGATAGAAATGTATACAAATTAGATGAGAAGCCAAAAGAAAAAAAGAAAAAGAAAGAAACATCTGCAGTACATCAATAGCAAAAAATGTTTAAGCTGCCTGTTATTAACTGCTCAATCTGTTTTATGCTGGATTTCTGCATAATTATGTTACAGAGGAGGGGAGAAAACAGATGTTGAATAAAGATTGAAAATAAGAAAATGAGACTGTTAGAAAAAAAAATTAGTTGTGGTTGCTCACAGCTAGACATTTTTTGGCAAGACTTTTAGACAGCAATCTATTTCTCAAATTCATTGCCCATTTCTGCAAGATTAATGTAAAACAAAATGTTTCTTTTTAAGTCTGATCAGTTGAACAGTTATACAGCTCCAATAATCCCCAAGTCAGTCTTTCAAGAAAGCAGCTGAATGTTTCCTCAAGCAGTTTCATAAATTAGATTAAATGAATATGATATCAGGTCCGAAACCCTATAAGCTCTTTTCATGGGAAGTTGTTGATAGCTTATGTAATTAGTTGCTTTTTTCATCCTTTTCAATATCCAAATAATCCATACAAAATACATTTTTCACAATCTTTACAGAATAAATGCCATCAAACTATACTTGTATGTTTTCTGTGTTTCTCACAGTTGTGTCATGTGTTAAAGCCAACTGAACTATAATTTTTTAAGAATGTCTCAATTTTTTTCTCCACTTAGTTGATATTTTCTGGCACTGAGTCTGAATGCATTAAGAAATTTCTGGATAGAGCTATCTGAAAAAGGGAGCTGGAGCTACATATAGGCACTACACTAAATTGTTTGCATCACCGCTACAGTGTACGTCCTGCTCTGTTTTATCCATATTATTTACCTGAGTGGGAGTTATTCCTGAATACACTCTGCAGTGGCCCTTGACTAAAAGAATCATGTGCTTTATTGCAACTGCTACCACACTTTTTCAGACGTGGCTATTCACAGGATTAAGAAAAAATCAGAAACCATTTTGGAAGAGGGATTCAGATGTGAAATGAATCCTTTCTCCAAAGTTTTAATTTTCTTCTTGTTAACTAAAAATATTTTATTTTTCAAGCATTCCCGACTTTGCTTTCCTTTGCTATCCTCACCCTACATACCATCACAAGTAGACTTCAGTCTGTTGATCTGCTTCTTTCAGGTGAGCAAATACTTCATCTGTTAGCTGTCTTCTCTTGTGATCCAAAATTTACATGTGAGATTTTAAAGATGTGTAGGGTTTGTTTTTTAAAAAGTTGCAGCTTAAAAAGTCACATATCAGAGTTTGATAGACAGTTATTTCTTGAAGACCTTATAAATAATTGGATGAAAAAACTGCATATTTGTATTAATTTTGCATTTAAGAGATTTGGACATAAAAAACCTGTTCAAAATGATATCGCTGTTTCTGTTTTGGTCCTGATAGAGGTCTAAAAGAAAAGCATGCTCTTTGGAAGAAGTAAAGATGTGTAAAAAAGACCACGTGAACCCGTATTACTTTGGGTGTGCTGTGTGCATGCACCTTCTCTAAGTACATTCTTATTACAGATTGCAAGTGAATAGCAGTAGTTTGATGTTATATTATGTTTAAAATCCCAGCTACACCATTAGCACCAATCTCTGCAGGATTGCATGGTTCATGGGTACTGGTGGATGGATCTGTCTGTAGAATCAGAACAAATCTTTCTTATTATTCATTTTTGGCCACAGATAAGCCATAAAACAAAGACAGCAGATTGATGGAGGTTTAGTTTTTCTGCTCTTGTTTTAAATAGAAGATGTAGAACAGGTTCTTCTATTTTATAGCCTGAAGCTGAACTGTCAACATAAAAGATGTACGGACTTAATACCTGAGAGCAGGGCAGAAGAATGACTTCCCACTTTTTTTAAGAACAGATTAAACCCTGCACAATATAGCTCATTACTACCTAGTCTAAATTTATTGAAAAGGCAGTTTTTGCTAAAGCATGAAATATTTTGTCTTATTATTACCTACTTTACAGAAAGACACAAATTTCAGCTGAGAATGAGTAAGTTTTTCATTTACAACCTGCCTGTTCATGCTGGGAGAAATACTATACCTGACTAAAAACATAAAACTTGAAACAGTATTCCTGCTTTTTGCTTATGTGAGTGAATGTGACTGACTCTCACTCGGTGTCATTTAGCTGCAGTCAGTATACAATTATCAGTTTATTAAATCTGTACTTCATGAGGGAAAACCCCAGAATTCATTAAAATATTCAAACTAAAATAGCCAGAGCTGATAACCATTCAGGTTTTTGTTCAGATTTGGAGATTAATTCTATGGTTTATTTTTAGTTCTGAATTTTTTTTTCAATGAAAAAATAAAATTGTAGTGACTTCAGAAAACCATATGCCAGCTCTCTAAATAGCATTGATAGAACATTACACATTTTGCTGAAGGAACAGAAGAAGAAAAATATGGGCAGAAAAACAGAAAATCAAGATGAGAAACAAAACACTGAAGAATAAAATATAAATAAATAAAAGTCGTTATTAAATAAAATATTTCTTTTACGTATTTGGCAATGGCTTATAATTCATTAAAGCAAAAATACTTTTCAGAAGGTATTTCTCCTGTTCATCACCATAGATATACAAATATATTCCTAAAAGGAGGTCCTCTAGACGTGCATAGGATAAAAAGTCCTGCTGTGTTCATTTCAGCTCACCTCCTTTTGACTAAAACACTGGATGTCTGGAACAACTTCAGTTAGGCCTTAGCCAGAGTCCACTTTTTGACATCTTTTAAAATTCACCACTTTATTTTTTTTTTTTTCCCCACCAAGAAGAATTAATTCTTTACTTGAAATTGTGGAAGTGATTACAGCACTGTAATTTTGCTATATATTTATGACAGAAGGAATGCTGGTAAAAGAGTCTTCAAGTTAAAATGTGCTGAAATGTAGTCTGGGATAGAGCTCATTGGACAAATAACATTTTATTTTCTAGTTTTGTTGAATATCAGTTGGGAAAAAAACCCAAAACAATCAAATAAAGCTATAACTAACACAGCCGAGCTTAACAACACTATTTAAGTGAACTAAAAGTTTAGTTTAAAACGTTTCATAAGGTGGACTGTAAGATTTTTATGATCACAGATTCTTTTTTGATATTATTTTGGTTTTAATAGGATGTTGCCTTTAGACAAAGGAGGTAAATACCACACATTCCCCTTATTGCATGCATGCCAACATATATGTACGTACTTATAAATTTTTGCTTGTGGTTTGAATTCTTTATAATAACCTATTATATTGACAAATCCTCCATTTTAAAGATTTTGTTTTCTACTCATGTAGAAAATGACATGCTTAAGCTTGCTAGGTTTAAAGATTGTTGACCTGAAAATTTATATTAATAAATTTGCCTTCCTTTTGTGAACTGATCTTGGATGCTACGTAATTAAATCGGTATCCAAATAAGTGATATTTATTATTGGCTGGAGGTCTATAATATAGCTCGTGCTGGAGGATGATATTGCAATTCTGGTATACAGAAACAGTTCTTAGCAGAAGTATTCAGGTTTTGGTTTTTTCTCCCCCATAATATTTTTGTTTTGATCTGACAGAAATAAGTTGGCCTCTTGTGGGTAATTTTTGTCTTGTAATCTCTTGAAACTTCTTTCTTGTCCTTTGCTCCAAGCATGAGTACAGAAGCTAATCTGCTTGATTTTAAAAGTAGCACTAGATCTTTTTTTCCTTATGGAAGGGGTAGGACTTTTGAAGTGAGTTAAATTAGTTCTTTCTTGGCTTGTGTAGGATGATATGGTTTTCATTAGTCATGTGTGTGTTGTTACATGATGTAACACAGCTGGGCACAACAAGCTGGAGCATGTCTTCCAAGAAATTTCAAGACAGCTTTCTTGAAAACTGCTGTGAAAAAAATAGCACATTTTTGTAGCCAGAGTGATTAATCAAAATAGGACTTTCCCTAACACAGAAATAAAAAGAAACCAATTAGATGCCACTTCTGCAGCTCTGCAATAATCACTGACAAAATTCTTCGCAAAGTGTTTTGTTACAGAAAACTGTATTTAGGGTAGGGAACCAAGTGTTTTCAAGTATTTCTGCCAAAAGATGGTAACCTCCACCTATATTTTAATATTTGGAGTGCCAATTCAATTCATATTCATACTACTAATTAGCAAAGGGATTCAGATAAACTGTAAATACCTACATTAGCACGCACATGATGTTGATTCTCTTAAGTAGGACTCCATATGCTAGAGTGGGAAGTTGGACACCTATCTCACACATGGACACCTTCCCTGGAGGCATGCAAGGATCAGAATCTGGTGTTGTGTCCCTCTTACATTCCTTGTCGAGGTGTAAATGCGTGTACCTGTGAACAACACAGAGCAGTACTGCACATCAGTTCAGTGTCAGAGCAAACCTGGACATTTTAGTGAATTATTTCAGGATAATCTGATAATTAGTGAGTTTCTTCAGGATAATCAGGATAATCTGCTTCTCCATGAGCAGTCATTTAAGCATATTTTACATTGATTTGCTTAGAAAGCCATATTTGAAAAACTTGGCCAATAAGTAGTTTATGGTAGCATTAATGATCTCCTAAGTCTGTTCCAGATATTCAAGGGAAAAAAAAAATCCTATGTAGGGAAATCAGTCTTTCAACAACAGTTATAGAAAGAATAACTTGATTTTTAAAGATACATTTTCAGTGTTTTTTAGTGATAAATCCATGAAATTACATTCTGGGTCTGCGCATTTCCCTGATTACCCATAACTTCTGAACCAGTATCTATCCAAGGACGCAGGACTCCAAAGTAAGTTTCCACAAATTTTGTGGATATAGACAGCTGTAATGGACTATATAAGTGTTCAATATCAGTGAAAAACTGATGTCACAGATTATTAGATGCTGGAGACTTGACTGAAGAGAGTCATTAAAAATGCCTCAGTTACTTAGAAATCTTCAAGCAGACTGTGCCTTCCAAGACATGTTAGTCAATACAAAAATTTTCAGAAAAGAAGTTTTAATTAGTTCCACTGCTGATGGCACTATGAGCTATTGTAACCATGTTATCTTTGTAGACAGTGCAACAGAAACTGGTCTAGTGAACAGAACCAAGCACAGGGAGACTAACAGCCCCTTGGAACAGCTCAAGGAGGACAGAACTTTCATGAATAGGAATATTAGTGGGACAAAGATCATAGAATCAGGGAATCATAGAATAGCTTGTGCTGGAAGGGACCTTAAAGATCCTCTCAACCCCCCTGCCATGGACAGAGAAACCTTGCACTAGGCCAGATTGCTCAAAGCCCCACCGAACCTGGCAAAAATATTCAAAATTTTGAAAAAAGTTTAATTTTCCTTTGGTGACAGATGGAAAGCCAAAAGATGTGGGCCTCTAATATTTTCTCAGTTGGTCAGAGCATGGTGCTAATAATGCAAAGGTTTTTGGTTCAATCCCTGTACGGGCCATTCACTTAAGATTTGGACTCAAAAATCTTTGTGGGTCCCTTCCAACTCAGAATATCCTGTGAAATCTGTAATCGTCAGTGAAATGACTCTCCAAAAATCAGGGACAAGAAAACTTACTTCTGAGGCTCTTGGAAGGCTGGAAAGACATTTGATTTGCATATCTTGAAAGAATATACATTAATTGAATGCAGGGGGCTGTTGTCTCTCTTTTTCCCTTCTAATAAAACCAGAAAATGTCTATTTAGCGGACTAAATTAGGGATACTAATAGCACCTCAGCTTCTCCTGATCTGCTCCCAGGTCCACTTTACTGAATGAGGGATTCTGCATTCCTCTAGGAGGTCTCCATAAGAGATAACTAAAACGGTCTCCATAAAAGGGAGCTAAATAAAAAGAGAGATAAATACAAAATAAATAAAGGTTTCCATAAAAGGGATGATGCAAACAACACAGCATGTGTTGAGACTGCTACAGGTATTTTGCATTGTGAATAAGAGATAAGGTGTTGGTTCTTGGTATAATTACTAATTATTCACAATCATCACCAGTTGTATTCATGGGACAGGACACACTTCTATCATAGAATAAGATTATAGTATATGTCATTTCTGGTGCCTTATAGCATCTTATAAACTTATCTTCTATTTGTGATTCTTTACCTGCTTTTTCTCAAATATCTCTAAAGCTGCTTGGTAAGAGAAAGTATTTTAACAGATGTTCTTGCACTCTGAAATGAATGAATTATGGATATAGAATTGTATTCACACTTCTTACAACCATCTCTTTTCACCTCTTCACGCCGTGAACTCCTCCAGGTTGTTGTCACTGCACTTGGTTGCAGCATAGGAAGTTTACAGAGGCAAAATTAGTCAGTCTTAAATCTTTTGTTCTGTCATGCAAGTCTTGTAAGCTTTACTCTCATACTTTCAATTTTAACATGGTTTTCTTTCTACTTTTATAAGTATTTTTATAATTCTTAGTAGGGTAATGAAGTACTTGTCATACATTTGTCGACGAGCATATGACAATGTAGGTATTGTAGAAACAGCTTTGTCTTTTTGATATAAATCCAACAACATCCTTGTGAACATTACTACTTATGTATATGAAAGTGATTTCTTGCAAAATGTCAGTGGAGTACAATAAATTGCCTTTGTCCCATAACTTTTTCAGACTCACACACTCCCAATCCACTAGTCTCTTTTGCTAGGATCTGTTCCACAATTCCACACCAATATGTATATGGAAGTGACATAATTAAAAAATAAAAATAAATTTTCAGGTAATTATCTTTCAAAATTTTTGGCAAGGTTGAACTTTCACAGATGAAATTATTGTCTAGGCTAATAGCAGCTTTTCTGTCATTACTATATGCCCAAGTTCATGCAGATGATGCATTCATCTTTGATTTTTATCTTGCGTGGTCTCACTGAAAATGAGGGACGTTGTATATTCTTTCTGAAAGCCTTTAAAAACTGAAAGATTAAAATTTATCCTGTAAACAGCTGAGCAACAAATTTGACAGAACTTACCCTAGTAAGCACCCGGCACACCTGAAGACATTGAAAGGAGACACAGAATAGATATTTTAAAATCATTCTGCCTTTTTTTCCTGTCCAAACACTTGACATTTCCCATAATTTTGGTGGGTAAAGAGAGGCTTTAGACAGGGAAAAGAAATCTTAAGTTCAGGTGTGTTTTAGCACCTAGGCTGTTTCCACATTTTAAGATAATCACATGGCATGAGTTAAGGATTTTATCTATATTACAAATCTGTTCTCAGAAGGCTTTACATTCCCCATTGCAGCCTTTGATAATTCAATTAGTCTCTCAAAAAGTTGGGAGTAGCTGATAAATTCACTTTAATGTTAAATCAAGTACCCCAGCAGGTTTCTCTTAATATCATTGCTTCTCAGGGAGCTTAACTCTAGACCTCCCAAACACAACTTTCTGCAAGGAATATGAGGCCCTTTGGAGCAGATTAAAAGACCTGTCTCTACCAACACAGCTTCTCACCATTAATAAAGTCACTTCAGATCATGGCAGAGATCTCATTCACTCAGATGGTTGTCCATCTCATTTAATTTATTTTAATTGGCAGCCTTAGGTCCGTCCATGGAACAGATTCCTCGAATACGATGAATTATCCCAGGAACAGAGAATGCCATTACACAAGCTGAATTTAACCCTTCCCTTTAAACATTGCCTTTTGGGATTCCCAAATCCTATTGGCAGACACTGGATGTTGAATAATAAGTAGGAGAGGATTAGCTAGATCTGCATTGACTGTGTCTTTGGAGAGTGCTGACAAAAAAGCCAGTTCTGTTTGTCTACTTCTAGTAAATGAATAAAGAACATGTTACATGCAAAAGATGAACAACAGGATTTAGTGTGGTAAATAGATGCATGTCCCTGCAGAAATCAGATAGCAAAGCAGAGAGAAAAATTCTAACAAGAAAATGCTGCTTTACTACTCACAAACAGTTGGCCTTAAAAGGCAGATTGTCATTGACCTTCTGTACTGGATTACAGTTTTGCTAGAAGGAAGACTTGAATTTTAGATGTATTCATCCATGTCATCAAAGATGCATGTTGTCATCATAGTTAGAGCAGGCTAACTGGGACACTGAAAGCTTATAGAAAATGCTATCTTTTCCTCTCCAAAGTCAGAAAATAAAAAGTGACCGAAATATACATATCTCTCTCTGTGTGAAATGTTTTAGCCTGTATTTTTACCCCTCTTTGATTTCATCTTTGAAATTTAATAAGCAATTATATTCCAGAACATTTGCTGATTGTTTTATAAAACAGATTTTCACAGTAAGAAAAATAAATATATTACTTTAGATATGACTTTTTCAAAGATTGCAAACAAATTAATTTCTAATGAATTAGTCATAGGAAACTTTAGGGAAGATGGTTTACATAAACATTTAGATTTAATAAATTATTTCTTCTCTTTTGTTTTTTGTCTTGAAAATCAGACTTACATAAGACCTTCTTTTATTCAGGGTGTTTAGCCTAACAAAGAATTGTCCTTTATTTTCCCATACTAGTTTTTTGTTTGTTTGTTTGTTTGTTTTTGTTTTTGTGGGGTTTTTTTAAACCTTTTAGCTACCAAAAAAACCATGGTCTAAACCTGAAAATATCTAACCTGGCATATTTTATTCCTATGTATCTTGTGAATATTAGCGTTACTTCTCCGTCAAGTAAAAGCCCTGAAAAACCTCTTGAAGTGCAGGTGCAATGAACTGCAAATGAACTCATTGAAGACAGTTTGTAACATCAAGCTGGAATTGATTTTATTTGTGTATTGTGTAGACCAATAGGCTGCAATCCCTAAATGTAGCTGTGCTAAAATTTCACAAGATCATTTGATAATGCAGATCCACTCACAGGATTACCATCATTGGTTTTCCACTTGATCATGTTTAAAGAAAAATTAACTGCTAAATAAGTGTGTCAGCTCAGCTTTTCAGAGGACTGTGACTGATATTTTATGAACAAAGTTGTTGACAGTTGTTTATCATCATAGTCTGACTCTCTCAGAAATACCAATTTAACGTTGTTGAATCAAAAAGCACATGCCAAATTTTAACTGAGAATTTATTTAAAGAAGGAATACTTGGGCTTATTTTGAAAGCAACAGATTTAATGAATGAAAGAGCTCAGTCCTACTCAGCCTTTAAAATAAGATTTTTGAGATCAGAATTGTCTTTGAGAATGGAATCAGTGACTGGTGGGAATTCCAAATATGCTGCTCTATATCAACAGATACGCAAGGTGTCCAGTACTCTGCTGTATTTAGGATTCAGCTAGATCTGTGAGCCAGCAGAGCCGGGGCTGCAAAAAGCAAGGTATGGCTGGACAGAAGAGTTGGCTTTGCCCCCCGATTCCTTCAGAAGACAGGACGATGTTCCAGTCAAGTTGGCAATGTGCCAGCTTGCTCTGGAGGTAAAGTAGAGCTGCTCATCTGATCTGGATTTCTCTTGCTAAATTTCTGGAATAAAAATTTTTAAAAATTGCCACTTCACACTATATCAAATATCTTGCTTTTGTAACTGTGTAGGAATCTATACATCAGCAAAGTCACTCCTTGCTATCCTTCTGACATGAACTTGGAGTCAGGGCTGCAGCTACAAGAAGGGTTTGGAGCAGCTACAATTTTCCTCGATGAAGAACATCAGATCCCAATGAGTTCCTTCAGGCATTCAAAATGCAGCACTTTCTCACAAGACTTAATTCTGTAAAAAAAAAGTTGTAGCTTCTTATAAGCATGCTAGCACAGTATAAGGGAAGAAGGAAATTTGTTTGCTTTTTCCTAAAAATAGCTCAGTGGAAAAATACCATGAAACTTGATCTGACAAATATTCTGTGGATATCCCAGAAGTTAAATGTACATGGTATCACTTAGCTAGTAATTTGCATAGGGACTATTTTCTTACCATTGGGAGGACAATGTGCATTAGGAGCGCATTGTGGCAAAGGGGACTCATTGCTGGGTTACACACCTCAATCCCACTCACGTTAGTATAGGAAATATTGGGCTCTCAGACTCAAAGCAGACAATTTTCTGAGTGCTGAAAAGCTTAACTCAGCTTACAGGAAAAGGCAGACCAATTGATGTATATCCCTAACACAGAGCTAGACAACGTCAGGCCATCAGCTCCATGAATGTGAAGATAGGTAGACTTATCTATGAAGTGTTTTAGGTCTGGAGCCTTTCAATGGCATTCTGAGGGGCTCTCTGAATACATCCCTCTCCATTGTCTCCAGAGATGATATAAGAATTCTAGCCTAATTTGAATTGTCAAAAATTAGATTATGTGACTTTCTCTGTTGAATGAAATTATTCTGTTTTATAGCTACTGCTATGTCACTGAAGAAACTGATATTCAGCATCTGAATCTACATCCTGTGGGCTTTTATTCAGTCCCTTGACTGACAAGAACTCTCCCTTAAACAGGAGACTAAATGGAAGCTCTCTCTGGTTTGCTTCCCTGTTGCATGATAATAAAGCTTTAACAGGAGGGGTGAAAAACCTATGGCCTGTCTTCCTAGGATTTAATGCACATGGTAGGAGGGAGTCAGGCTCTTCAGAAGATCTCAACTTAGGAATAGCTCTACTCTGAGTCCTAAATAGACTTGGGCAGGAACAGTTGCATTAGGAAAGTCTATGCTTTATAGTCTTGTTCAAAGAAATAAATCTTAGTAGAAGAAGCACCTTGAGAATATTTCATCTTTGGTATCACGAATAATGTCAGATGTCAAATCAGCAACGTTTTGGTTTTTTTTTTCCTCTTATTTTACAGGAAGAACTCATTTCTGTGTGTTTTCTCAATTAAAAGTATTTTTTTTCACTTTGCTGGAGGATTCTGAGATGAACATTGACACAAAGGTTAAAGTAACTTCAAAAGGCCTTCAACTTAGTATTAGTTCTATGCAACTCCCTCCATCTTTCAGAGTATTACTGTTCTGCATGGTCTGTCTAACCAAAGAACAAGATTTTCCATGCTCTTTGATATTTTAAAAATATATTGAAATCTGAAATCGAGTGCCTTTGCCTGAGTCTTGACTTTGCTGGCAACAGTGAGCTGAATAATGTACTAACATGTAGAGTCCCCTAATAATATCTAAAAAAAAAAAAAAAAGAAATCGCATATCTTCAGAATCTGTCCAGCTATGTCTAGCAAATGATTAAAAAGCTCTGAAGTCTGATGCGGATAAAAGAGGGGTCGTAAACAATCAAGAAAGGGAAAAAAAAAAAAAAAAAGAATAAATAGGAAAACAAAAAGAGTTCCAGGTATAACAACCCCATTTGATTAAAAGACTGTACAAAGTGCAAATGTCATGCAAAGAGAAGAACATAATCTCTATCTAAAGTTACACAGAAGACACAGATAAAATATTTTTATTATAACCGTAGTACAGAGCTCATTCCATATCTTGCCAATAATGCAAAAACAATGACACAAAAAAAAAAATCACATCAATCCTTTCATTTATTTCTTTCACATTACTCGTCTAGGTTAGAGGGCTTCTACATAGTAATACTAGGGACAATTAAGTCTGTTTAACACAGAGACAGATGCCAGATGTATGCATGTAACAGTTACAGAGGAAGCATATGCATAGTATCAGCTCTACAAATAGTCAGGCTCCCTAGGCACTCGACAGTTTTGAAGCTAAGGGAGGGAATGTTTTTATGTTATAACATTTTCCCTTGGTGGTAGCAAATTAGCTGCCTTGTATCCATCTTCAGCTGGAACTGCAGAGAGTCACTTGAGAGCTTCCAAATAAGTTTAGAGCTCTGCTAGACTGTTTCTTAGGTACCTGAGAAGTGGTATATGTACCGTGCCTGAGCACAGGCACCTGTGTAACAGGTAGACACAAAACAACAAAAAAAAGTTTGAATCTTTTTCCCATAAGACAATTTTTTTTACCTTAATTCCTTACAGAATTTGTTCAAGGTCAGGCTGAGCCTTACTTTCAGATATGGTGCTTTATTTTTTGTCTCCTTGGGAATTAAAGCAATTCTTCTTCTTAAAGAAAAACAAAGCAAAGCTACATTTTTATTAGGAAAGCCAGAGGCTGTTTTTGAAAAACCATGCAGTAGATATTGGGGCTCAGATTTCTCTGGTTTCCATTATCTGTGATACTCAGAATTCAAGCTAATAATAACTGTACAGGTCTCTTGCCTTTTTTTTTTCCAATACAACAATAAGCCTGTGAGGAGGGGGACCCATTAAAGTCAAGTCATGTTGTAAAACATACATGAAACCCTGAATCAAGTAAATATTATAGTGATAAGTTCCAGTAAATGAAAAGATTACTTTAAATACCCTGAGAAAGTTGACAATTAGGCATATCTAGAATAGGTTTTACTGCATTTTATATCTCGTCTTCCTCATTTCTAGGGGTGTAATATCTTCATCATCTCTACAGAGTAAAGATTTTCTTAAAGGATGTCAATAGATTGATACTACCTGGCTTACTCTGAATCCTTCCACAGCTTTAAAATTAGCAGCTGCATGTTTTACTTGCTTTACCAGAAGAGTGTTTAATTTATCTAATGCCTCACTGCTGATTTCCTTTGTTGGGTGTTCAGATAAGTAAGCTGAGGGCACAGCAAAAAGAAATTACCCTGACTGCATCTTACTTGGTGGTGATATTTGTAATTAGCTTTTAAGTCTATCTCCAAGACTAAAATACACTTTTTATAAGAACATGGATGAGATTAGAGGTTAGTAGACACCAGAAAAATAGCTTCCAATAGTTAGCAGGCTTAAAAAGTGAAGATATTAGTGAAAACAAAGAACGCACAATGACAACATCTTCGGAAATGGCTCCCAAACTGACAAGTTTTCTTAAAGCTATCTTTGGTCATATCAAAGTATTCTGACATCACTTCAGAAATTGAAGCTATAACAAATGAAAAGATGACGAGTAAAATGGTGACTCTCAGTTGAGCATCTGAACTGCTGCACATAAAAGTAACTAGTAGGAGAGATTTTTCTGTATTAGTGGTGTTAATATCTATAATCTCCTCAATCCTTGAAATATAAGAAGGTGATCTGTAACTTAAGAGTTCTTGATGAAGGATCTGGGAAAAGGAAGATATGAATATTCTGAAGGCATCTTCAGTAAGCGTCTTTCAGAAATTAATTCGCTGTTCATGGAGAATCTGAAAATGTGATGTTGAATCTGTTTACATGTATAATTCTCTTTGCCAAACTAGTTATATTTAGAGAGTCAGATTTGAAAAAGGCATCCTTAATTATCCTTTCTGATTGATCTAATTGGAGCACTACCCAGGCAGAAAGTTAAGTAGGATAGCATTATGAAACTTAAATTGCTAAGAGAATGTGGGTTCTTCAAAAATTGACACAAGGGTAATCCCATTCTGCAAACCTCTTTCGAAGGTGGTAATAACATACCAGCAATCTCCTAAATAATAGTCTAAGGGACCATCTAATCATATGATAATGAATAGGTTACTTAGCATGGGGAAGACTCTATATGAAACTCTTAAAAATTTCTTTTTTTAGAAGAGGGTATTTCTGCATCTCTATGTCCAAGTGAGAGCTCCTTAAGATGTCTAGACAACCTAAAGCTTTTTTCTGAGAGCAGCATCATGAAAAGTGTTCTTCCTCCTATTCTGTCAGATGCATTGTACCTTCCATGAAGTCCAAAGTACATGACCCTCTTAGTACATCAACCTTTTGAAGGAGAGCATGATATCCAGTAGGCTTTTCTATCACTATAAAACAGACATGATCTCATTATGGATGTTAAAGGAGATTTTGAATGTAAATCCAAGCATACTGGCAGGAATGTGGAGGAAAATACTCTCTTTCACCAAAGTGGCCAGATTTTGAATAGTTCAGCATCCATGTAGCCTTTGTAATTATTTTATGAGACTTTGCAAAGGAAAACAGATAGCGTTTGAAGAGTTTTACTGCACTGATTCTGTTTTGTGCAGAACCAGGCTCCTACACAGAAGCTGACAGACTTCTATTCAACAGAATCTACCGACAATCAGGATGTAAACAGAGCCATCAAAAGGACACAGAGATTTCTTCATAAGCCTATCATGTCTCTCTCCTCAGTGGCACCCTCCTCAGTCAATATCTGTAAACAAGTTGTCATATCCAAATTTGAGGCAAGCTTGCAAAGTGAAAAGCTTGGTGCCTTCTAATTAAAGATTTGTATACTGAGATAATTGGCAACAAGGAAGGTTCAGTGGTGTAACATATAGCTCATTGCTGGTGGCTTGATGGTCTGACAGATGGGGATAACTGCTTTAAATTATGGAGCTTTTATATTGGTATTTTCAGGAAATGTCAACAGCGTGATTATATTTTCATTAATGTTGTCTTTCCTTCCAATTCATTGTTTTTGTTTGTCATAATCACTTGTTACCTTTTGTCTCTAACTATACAATCTGTTAATATTTGTATAGGATGGCTCACAATGGTCCTGGTTAATGACTAGATTACTAAACACTGCCACACTACAATATGCAGCATTTACTAAATGCTGCAAATTAGATATGGAAATCATTGATACTATAATTATGACTAGCTCACAATGAAGTTAGTAAAAAGAATGTGAATATCATGCAAATTGTGCAAATGATTACACAAATTCAGTTGGGTTTCAGACTTAAGAGTCACTGCATATGTAGATACTAGTGCTGAAACAACCCCATTGTAATGTCTTTGCCACTGCCTTGATGAAGAGTGAAAATGTGCTATATTAAAAATGTGCTTTCTAGCAGATCCATGAGGCTGTTCTCTTCTGTTAATTACTGCAGTTTAGTTTTCCTTCTTTCTCAGGAAACCGCTTTGTGGCTCTACAACAAAGATTTGCAGTTTAAAACTGTCAATGTATCATATTGCTAAGGTTTCCCAGTAGCTTCTCTGCTAAGTGCAGGGCTGGCACAGCTAGCCTTTGTGTATGTGCTCCCTGCAGCCCTGGGCTAGGAAGACTTTTTTAATGTGGGATGGGGAAGAGACCAAAATGACTGTTTCATTAATGTTGTATGGTCTTTTCACTGCAAATTAGAGTCAGGGCCAGTCAACTTATAGGCAAACACTGGAAATCAAGACTGGGTGTCCATCTTCCTCCTTCTCCTCTATTAGAAAGAAATGAGACATACTTTTTACAAGTTAGACATTTTCAGTTCACTGCCACCTTTAATATTGTGTGTTTGTACCATTGAGAAAAATGGTGAAAAAATTTCAAGGGCCGTGAGCTGTGTCTGGGCTGCAGATAGAAGCTGTTTTTCTGCTGCAGAAATTTTGACATTGTTGTGAATTTTGGAAGCAGAGCCTATCCCTGTCTGTGACTCACAGGTCTGATTTGCCTCCAGAACAGCAAGGCAGAGGCCAAAGACCCATTGTTGGGATCTGTGGACCAGCCCGCTGTGAGGATGGAAAATTTTCAGGTAACACAAATATTTTCTTTCTCTTATATTGTTTTTTTTAAATAAAAATATGTGATTGCCATTAAATTGTAAGCATTTAATTGAAGCACACTTCTGTAAGAAATGTTTTAAATTTTCCATAGTGCTCCCTGTAATCCTGAAATGTTCCTCCAGTATCTATTGTCTGGGACAAATGTGAACTAGAATTAAATTCATAGGCCATTATGTTTTTTATGGTTTTTGAAGCATTTTATGCCATAGCAATATAAAATATATATTGTCTTTATCCTGTGTCCAGAAAACAAGCAAACAAAACCAACCAAACAAAAACCCAACATCACCTGTGGGAAACTCTGTAAAGATTATAGACCTCAGAAACCTGTATGCATAATATCATGAGAAAAACAAGAGATCCAAAAGGTTTAAAAATGTGGCAGTCCACTCTCATTTTACTGCCAGTCATTCTGCTAATCTGAGCTACATAATTGCTTTGCCTGACTGAAAGGAGCCTTTAAACAGACAAGCCAATATAAATACTCAGATAGGAGACAGCTCTGTTTAATAACAGCAAGAGAAGTATAGAAGCATTTGTTTACCTCTGCTCATTTATGTCAAAATCAATTGTAATTAAACAGAAATCCAACCACAGAAGTAGTGCTTTAGCTGATTATTCTCAATAGAAATGTCATATAGAGACGGTGTTTAGGACATGCCAAAGCACACATTATTTTTCTCCTGTAATAAATATCTACTTACAGTCTTTCCAGTTCTTTAGTAAAGGCAATTGTCTGTCTCAAAAAAAAAAAAAAAAAAAAAA